>CM046366.1:4055536-4080727 GCA_025413025.1 Ficus hispida
AGAGCAGCACCGAGATCACCAGCAGAAGCAATAATGCAGTGCAACAAAGGAAAAGTTGTCAAGTTCAAGAGAAGCAGCTCAATCTCGAAGACGACGGGTTTCCTCAGCGATTCTCTTGCTCGCTTGCATCGCTTGCGCTCCTTCGTATCCTTAGAATTAAGATGGATATTTGCCTAGCTATATGTTAAATTATTGTTTAATTTTCCTCTCTCAACCTCTTTGAAGTACTCTTAGCAAAATTAAGGTAGTTCTTATATATAGTACTATGACTTCATTCCTTCCATATATATATCATCCCCCTTTTCTTCTTATTGTATGAGTTTTTATTATAATGATATGTATATTTGCACTCTTAATTATTTCTTCTATTGATGATGAGACACTATATATTTTTCAATATGAAATTATGTTTCAGTCAAGCAGATGGGGAAAGGGAGGACATGTCCTCAAAAATTATGTTTGTCACCCTCGAATTTGTGAAATTACTAATCTCAAAAAGAAAGCCTTTTCTTTTGAATTGTAAAAAAGAATAAAAAAAACGTAGCTGCTGAATGATAGTACATTCTTTTACTAAACACATATTCCGTAAAAGGCGATCACTGTTACCATCAGTAACGGTGATATGATGGCAAAATGTCTTATTTGAAATCTTTATTTAATTTTATAATTTTAAAGTTCGAATCATACCAAACGCAAGGACGGTGGACTATTTGAAACTTGGGTCGATAGACACTTGTGATTTAAGTAAACTCCTTTGAATAATAGGGCATGAAAAGTGAAGACGCTACCAACCCAGTCTATTTATTAAAAAAAAAAAAGTGGTCCTGATTTTCCAATTTGATGGAGATAGGAACGATGACTACTATTTAACATAGAGCTTACACATGAGAACTTGGCTAACATGAATACTAAAGTCAACTAAGATACTATTGTATAGCATGTGGGCCTTTCTGGCAATGACGACATCTATACATGAAGTTGTTCTGTGCAAAATCATTAATATAATTATGAGGATTTTGGTTCTAGACATTAAACAAGCAAATGGGATTTGGTTATTTTATTTCAATCTATAATTAAGTACCACACAAATCACATTCATTTTCTTTAGGTCTTATCAAAGATCAAGTTATGTGACTAGTCTTGCTTTCGTGCCCACAATAACATGTTAAAATTGGCCCCAAATCCTGTTCAATGACAAAAAAAAAAAAAAAAAAAAAAAGAGGTGCCAAAACGTCCATAAAGTGATGCTGAAATATCAGAGTTGGCCACGGTCATTCCATTAACTTATTAGGTGCTCCTTGTGTGTTTGTTGCTCCTTGTTTATGTCATGTTCCTTTCTCAAATGGATAAGATCTTAAGGGAGGCCCCTCCAATTTTTAGCGGTTCGAAATGGGGTGACATACACAAATATATATTTATTTATAAATTTCGAACGACGAGTTCGAATTTTATATCTTTTGATATAATTAGATGTGAAATTAATATTAGATTATGTATCTGGAATGATGATAGTCACATGTTTTATTAGTTGTATTATAGATTTTTTTATATGTATTTTAAATATTGTATCATAAGTTTATTATTAATATATGATACATATTTATATATATAACAAATATCGTGTCATAGGTAACTGCCACAACAAAAGCTTACAAGCTCAATTGTCCTACTAAGAATCTGATCCCATTGGCCATAAGCCTTGATGGATTATGTAGTCAATTTATTTCACAACCTCTCTCTCTCTCTCCAACATGGAAAGAGAAAAATATAATGATCCACATAAATTGTTAATTAATGCAAACCAACAAATTATGTTTACAACAGGTATTATAATCAATAAATTTATTGGGTGTCATTTTCCCCTTTATATTCTTTTGTTTCATAAATATTTTCCTCTTTATAAAAAATTATAAATTGTTATCTTTGATCTTAAATATATCATTAAATATATCATTAAATATATCATTTAGTGACAAATATTTCATCTAGTATAACTCATGTTAAATTTGACATTTCATTGCTATTGATTGACACCTCAATTTTTTTTTCAGTTTATTATTTTTAATTTATTTATATAGTCAAATTTTAGTTTTATGAATTTTAAAGTCTAATGATGATGTTAAAAGATTGATATAATATGATAAACTGAAGCATAAATACTAAATATGCTATTTAAAAAAAAAAATTTAACAAACTTATCATTGGCGAGAATACATAAATTAGAGATGGTCCATACGGAAACTATTAGGAAAAGTTTTATTTTATATACATAATTAACTTCTAAGAAATATTTTGATCTAGTCTCACATAATTTACCCAAATATTTATGTTATTGTAACTTATAAAGACGAAGTCTCATTATAATATTGTTCTTTACTAGTGATAAGTTGTCTCTCTTTTCTTAATTCACGGATGTAGGCATATTTACTCAAACACGTCCTATTCTCACTTCCCTTTATATATATATTATTTTGTTTAAAAGTAAAACAAGATAAGTCGAACTTGGAATATGCTCTGCACGGTTTATTTTATTTTATTTTTCCCCCTAAAGCAAACCGGAAAATTAACCAACAGTTAGGACATGACCCTCAAAAAAAAAAAAAAAAAAAAAAAAGGTAGTCAAACGAGAAATTGCAGAGAAAGAGAAGAAACGACAGTGATTCACTGAATGACGACATCTATAACAAACAACGGCAGTTTAATAACAACAATGTATAGTAGAAACAACATAAAAACGCAAACAACAAAACGACAGTAGCTTTCAAACGGTATATCTACTAACTCGACCCAAAAAAAAAAAAAAAAAAGAACAAAGAAACAATAACCTTCAAATGAACGACATTCATTTTCATAAATTTACCTTTTTTTTTTTTTTTTTTGAATTTAGAGGTAAATAATTCGAACTCTATAATTTTTTATGGGATCTGGTATGAAATTACCACCGGGACATATACGCTACCTCGCGTTCATAAGTTTTCTATGGACAAAGAACTAATAAATGAAAACTAATTTAAAAACAAGAATAAAATATTAAACGACAATGAAGCTAATTTAAATAAATAGAATGAATCAAATGAAACGATATTACGATTGGAACGGCATTGTCGTTAATGACAATAAATATAGAAATGAAAATAACTTCTAAATGCGGACACATCGTTAAACGACAACATTCTGGTAAACGAAAACGGCAACGATATAAATGACAAATGACCTCTGAACGACAAGAAACAAGAAAAACTATATTAGTTAAGCTCTACTAACTCTCACCTCTGATGATCTTACTGTTTGCCTTATGGTCGGAGTGCCTTCTACAGAGAGACAAAGAGAGAGGGAGAGGAAAAACGACAATATTTTTGAAACAACAGTTATCAATGAAACGACATCATTTCTTACAATGTTATGAAATTCATACTACCAAGTGACAACTCATCTTCGTATCTAATAAACGATATCAAATCTAGCTTACGTAGAAACGACAGCATCTCTTATAAAGAGCAACGACAATGTCATATAAAAGTCAACAGTCTTATAGTCACGACAATCACAAAATTTACAAACGTCAGTGGCATCGAAAACGACATTATCTCTAACAGACGACAGAAAGTTGAACAAAGGATAAGAAGCCGAAATGAGATCAGCCTTGAAATGAAACAACGAGAAAACGACAGCGTGTCTTGGAAACATAGAAAATAAGACGACAAAAGACGGAGAAACGACGACATCTCTTGTATGGCATATGACTACTAAAATTTGATAGAGACAGGCTTTATATAATACAGAGAGAGACAGAAAAGGGTTGAATAAAGGTTAATGAACAACTTGAAGAAACTATTTGAGACAAATCTCATGTCCTAGTAACTAAGAAGGGAAATACGACATGTTATTTAATTTTCTTTAGATATTTTTAAACTTGAGGCCTATCTAGGCCAGGGCATTAAAATTTCTTCCATATTTGATATCCAAAATGAAAACAAGAACATAATTAATTGATAATATTATACAAATCACCTAACTTTTAACGAAATAATTACAAATAAAAAAAGAATTAAAAAAGAATCCAGTCCATGTCAATGTGACTAGACAGTCTTTAGTCCATTTAGATCTTATAGAATCTTATTGTCCTCAATGTAGCCATAGACCTCGTACATTTTTTGTACAAGATTTTTCACACACACACTCTCTCTCTCACCACCTTGGAAGAATAAAAGTAATGTGAGCATATTGAATAAGATAAAATAGATGATATATAGAATCCAGAATATTCACTTGCCCAAAGAAAATTTTCGTTTTCACCCATCATCGTCATCATGAAAATAATAGGGATAAAATTTAGTTGGTGTCTATACATAATTATAAAAGATAAAACAAAATAAGCATCTAAGTAAAATGTTTCCTAAACAACAATTTGGGATAATTTTTAAATTTTTTTTTTTTGGGTTGAAATTTGGGATAAATTATATTCACAGAGTTGGATGACTTATTTGGCCATCATGGAGTCCGAAAATTGACAGTTCAATAGAGAGATTCATGAAAAAGATCGAGTTCAACTAAGAATAGATAGGTGAACGAATAAAGTTTGAGAGAAATTCCTGGGGAACTTCATCTACCAATATTCTATACTCGGAGCAATATGATATTAGTTTTCTTGTTGGTAGAAACTAAGTTTTTAGTATATGCTACACACGATCTAATCGAAAAGATTGATATGAAGCCAAATCAATATATTCTAAATTTAATGCTTGGGGTAAAATATGTATGTACTATATACTATATATATATACTCCTTGTTCTGATGCAAGCCGGCAAAAAAAAAAAAAAAAAAATCCAATGTCCTTGCTCTTTAAGGATAATAATCCATATCTAAACAAAAAACTGTATATATTTTATGTGTATATTTACTCTATCAAGATAAGATGACATAATATTATATGTCAATGATTGAACAAGGAAAAGAAAGGAAATGTTTGAAAATTCTTGGATATAGCAATGAGAACTTGGCTAGGCCCAAAAAAGAATATTTCTATATTCTTCAGAATTTCATTAAAACTATTGTAATAATTTTCTTGACAAGAAAAGCCGGTCCTATGCCACATCTATGAGGGTCATTCTTACTTGGCAAAAATCAACTTAGTGATGATGAGAAGAAAATTTGTCCCAAGAAATGAGGGAAGTGTCAAAAGAGGATCTCAATTTGCCAACATTGGAAGCACTACAAGACAACCGGCCGGGGATCTCAATTCGTCGTCGCTAATCAGCGAGATTCTTAGTGCTTCTACCAACTTGGTTTTTTCTTTCCAAGGATGAAACAACTAGAAGAGAAACTGCCAGTCTTGTAGTGCGAGCGAATCCACATCATGTAGCCCGTGATCCACATCGAGCTAGTGATCATGTGGCCCGTCGTGGAGTAAGCATTGATAGTTGCTTGAATGGCTTGCCGAGGCTTCGATTTCGCGGTCATGTGTGGACCTATACGCAAAGGTACCTTGAAGCTGAGGCTCTTGACGCGGCAGAAGCTAAGAAGAGCTCCGAAAAACGGTGCAAAGGAAATGTGTTCCCTCCTATCCCACGCAGTAAATGCTAAGTATCTTCTAGTTGATGGTTTTGCTTTTAGTTTAATAAGATATGAGTAGCCTTTAAAAAAAAAAAAAAAAAAAAAGATAGATGTCAATAGAACAGGCATGCACTGAGGCACGAGCCACGAGTCAGACGTTTTTGATAAACAAGCCACAAGTCAAGCCTTACCGAATTTAAATTTGAACGACAACAATTCAGACACAACAGTAGTCACAAAAGCGACAATAATTCATTGAAGGACGACGGATTTAATAAACGACAATAAATGTAAAAACGAGACAACGGCTATAGTAGATGGAGACCATAACATTTCCCACGAAAGACATAATTAACATATAACGATGGTAGTTAAGAATAAACAACAATTATTCGTGGGCAAAAGAATAAACAACTAATTAAGTAAATATTACTATATCGCCTCTCACAGACGACATGCTTTCAAATAAACGACAGGATTAAATAAGATCGAAAACTTATGAATACTGAAGCGATATAACATAGAAAGTCCACGTATATTAGGAAGAACCATATGCATGCAAAAGGACCACGATTTATAAACGCCAATACCCAGAAGACAAGTATTGACTTGCAGACGACAAGAAGTTGAAAA
This sequence comes from Ficus hispida, assembly GCA_025413025.1. NCBI lineage: Eukaryota > Viridiplantae > Streptophyta > Magnoliopsida > Rosales > Moraceae > Ficus > Ficus hispida. Next base: position 4,061,724 of record CM046366.1, read on the forward strand.
AACAACAACAACAATTCGAAACGAAAGCAGCATTATAAACAACAAAACAAAATGCGAGTGAAAATGTGGTGAACAACGCGCGTGGATATCTATTTTGGTCCGCTTGGTAGCGTTTTCCAAATGATTTTATTTTGTTGTTTTTGTCTTTTAGGAGAAAATTGTGAAAACAACTTTCAAATAGACATGCTTGTTTTTTATTGTACTCGCCTAATACTTGTTTGGACTTTTAACTCTTCCTATTTATCTAATTATAGATTGAAAAAATTGAAATTATTATAATTAGGGCAATAATCCATAGATGTTTTTTTTTTAATTCATTTATTTATATTTTAACATACATATTCTCAAACTTGGAAGCCTAGCTAGGATCAAATGCCAAATATCTTAAATACTCTATATAACCAAGACAACAAGAAAAACACATATGATAATGTTATATATACCAATTCAGCACATAGTTTTTAACAAACTAATACAAAACTCTGAGTCTTAATCAATGAAACTAGGCAGTCGTACGTAAGTTTATATATATATATATATATATATATAAAGATAAATCTCATATACGAGTTTAAGTTAAACGCCAAGCGTTTGTCATACTGCATTGAAACAAAGGACAAGACCATATAAGAGCAATAAGAATTTCTACTCTATTCATTAAAAAATAAAAAATAAAAAAGAATTTCTCCTCATGAAATGTAATATAGTGTTTGTCGTTTAGTGATTTCTTGCAAGCCGTACTACTAACTGCTTGCCATTCTGAAACTCTGAAACATTAACTAAAATTATTACTTGTTTTTTTTTTTTTTGGACCATTTATATGATCATATACGGGCATTCAATTTTTTAGTAATTTTGAGGGAAAAAAAAAATTTTAGATTTCGAACGTTAGGACATAAAACTCTGAACTCCCCTCCATCTACTGATAAATTAATTAATATTGCTTGTCAAAATTCTTGTTTTCTTGTTTCTCGTACGTCTTGAGCATAATAGTTCTTTTCTTCTATCATTGTTAATATGTTGTTTCAAGAATCCGAGTATGCAGAAGAACTTAATTTTCTCAGGTGACATTTGGCAAGAAATTAATCTAACATATGTATGTGTGTATATATGTATGAACAAGACCACATCAAATTACTTCTTCTGTCCGAGGAGGTCTCCTTGCTGTCCAATTAATCCAAATATGTTGTTAAATCAGGGACAGTCGCAGTTGACTTTCTGAAACGGCAGAGAGAATCTGATGATCTCACTTCCTTGTTGTGTTGATAGGGAAAAGAATTGGCAATTTAAAAAAAAAAAAAAAAAAAAGACTCAAGAGTATACTCTAGTCACACCGGCCGTGACGAAACATTTGATTGTTATATATATATATATATATATATAATCAACAGTCCATAGTAGTATATATTTATGTGTTTATTCTTCGGAGAAATGATGTATAAAATAATGTGTATAATGTAAATGCGTATATACGCATTGTGTATATAAATATATGTATACGTAGTATTTAGAAGCGTAAAGGGCACAAGGACGTCTCGAGGTACAGAAATTTTTGAACGGTTAAGCGGTTGTCCTTTTATGAATGTTGTCATGCAAAGCCGGCGAGTTTATTCATGTTTAGTGAAATTTGATCAAGTTTTGCATGGAAAACTTGATCTCAAATTGTTGTTGCACGTGATCAGGGACCCACATTTGCATGGTCTCAACTAGCACTTACCTAATTCCTCTACTATTGCTTTCATCTTGGCCACAAGAAAAATCATAATATATCTATATATATATATATATATATGTATATGTACAGCTAGCCGAGGACAAAGAAATCGCGTGCCTTCCACAGGACAGCTATGTAGTCGCTTTGGGCATTGTCTAGTTTCACTTGGTACATAAAATTATCTTGTTTCCTTTAATATAATAGTTGTATTTAAATATCCGTTTGAATCTTCCTTTTATTATTGTATTTAAATAGAATATATATTTGGATTGTTTGTATTTTGAATAGTTATTATAATGTGTACTGATAAGAGAGATAATATATAACATATAATAAAAATAGATAGAAAAATGAATAAATGAATTATAAAATAAGTATGTGTACTATTCAAATGTAGGTGTATTAAAATATAATAATAAAAGAATCAAATAAGTCGTATTATATTGTATTATAGTTGAATTGTGAACCAAACAAAGTATAAAAACTAATCAATTTGTAGTTGAATTGTGAACCAAACAAAATATTAAAACTAATCAATTTAGCCAAATACAATGGTAGAGGTAGAAAAGTTTTTTAGCCAAGGCATAATTAAAATAGTTCCCTCAAAATAAATAAGTGGTATTTTTTTTTTGTTTACTCGTATCTTCCCCCTTAATTGAGTTAAAATGATTTCTTAAGGCTTCGTTTGATATTTTAACTTAACTCTAATTAAATTGTATTTTTTCATATCAGTTTTTATTTTTTTTTTTAAAGTCAACAAAATTATAATTAATTTTTTAAAAATCAACCAACTTAATTTAAAAATTTCATTTCTAACATGAAAATCAAATACAAGTTGGCTTTTGCATTAGGAACATTTCTATAATTTTAATTATTAGGTAGAAATACAACTATAAAGTTTGTTATTTTATGGGATACCACTTAAGTTTTTCAAAAATATTGTATGTGAAATTCTAAAATTTGAGTAAGGATACATTGCCGCATTCAACTATATATATATATATATATATATATATATGCTTAATCCTGCTTTTGACTGAGAGGGCTCCTTTAATTTTCAGAATTTAATACTGTTGCTTAGAAACATAGGTTTAATAAGTTGGATAGATTTATGAGAGTAGATAAATGGTCTTTATCGATACCTTAGTGCATCACAATCACTACTCAATGAGTAATTTTAATTGATTTGAAAACCACTAACTTCAAACATTCAACTTTTTCTAGAGATTTGGGAACTTATCCACCAGAGTAAAATTAATTAAAAAAAACATAAATCTTTATCGATACCATAGTGAATCACAATCACAACTCCATATGTATTTTATGCGATTGGGCAAACTTAACTAAGAAAAGAAAAAAAAAAGGTTAAAGTAGCTAATTTGAACATAATTAATACAACGTCAAATTCATATGTCAAAGTCCAATAATATATTTAAATAGGAAAATTACTGTACAAAACAACGCTGTCTTCAACACTAAATCTAGCTATTGTTATTTTCGGTGGCAAATTTTTTGTTAAGTATAATAAACTTGACATCCAATTGCTATTGACTTATACTTTTATTTTTTTAAATTTGATCATTATAACATTATGATCATTTTCAAATTATCTAAATATGAAAAGTTTATTTTTTATAAAATTCAAAACTTTATAATGATGATAAAAGATAAAAATATTATAAATAACCCTATGTATTAGAGTACAATATTGGAAAATAGCAAATCAAAAATGCTATGTTGATACTTTTTTTTTCCCTTAATGAATTCAACATTCATAGGAGAGTGCTTGAAGAAATGACTTATGAGAAATTTTATTTGTAGAATGAGTTTTCCAAAATTTTATTTTGTAAAATAATTTTGACAAGTCTTGAATTTATAGAACTGCACATCTTACAAAACGTTTAATGTAAAAATTAAGAAAAATCATTTTACGAATTTCATTTTCCATAGTGACTCTTAACAGATTCCTTTCACACATATTAAGGTTTTGCAGTAGGGACGTTCCTCGTTAGGTTGGAAAGTTTGTGGAAATAATGACATTAATAATGAAGAATGACAGAGGCCTTTTTAAAGTATGTTGTTGGCTATGGAGATTATATGTCCAAAAGCTCAATTCCAAAATGGTTGGAGAAGGACAATAATGGTTTTCCCTTCATTGATCGATGCTTCTTTGGGACCACATCATTCGGATGCAGCCAAAACACATTCTTTTTGTCTCACTCAACCTTTTTTTTTTTTTTTTTTTTTTTAAACTTATTTAATTAATTATTAATTAATTGATCAATTAAATTATTTCTATTTAAGAAGAGAAAACAAGATGGTGCCTTGTAAATCTCGCAAAAAACAAGAAAGAAAGCTTGTGTTCCGCTTCTGTCTAAGCTAATATTCCTATATAAGAAACACATGGCTCGCTTGTTGTTGGGATTTTTTAGGGCCCTATTGAAAATATCTGTAAATAAAGAGAGAAAAATCTTGAGCAAAGTGAGAGAAAAACCAAATAAAAAAATGGCTGGTATTAACCATATCAACAATGGGAGTGAAATGAAGACTAATGATGTTGATCAATTTAAAGGTCTTGAGCTCACTGTATCAGCCATGGCTTGTACCCCTTTCCCTACCAATTTGCCCCTTATATTTCAAGGCCAAAATGGCCTACCCTTTTCAGAAGAAATCGTCAGAGAACGCAAGAGGATTAAGCAAAATCCGAGCTTCGACCCCGTATTGCCATCGAGCAATAATAGTGTCTTATTGCCTTATAGCGGCGGCGGCGGTGGCAGCAGCTGGTTCGGTGGCATCAGCCGCAGCGGCAGTACTAGCAGCCTCAACAGCCTGCAGTTCCGTGACCATGTATGGACCTATTCGCGAAGATTTATTGAGGCAGAGGCGGTAGAGGAGGCGGCTGCAGCCATGACGGGAGGTGAAATGGAAAGCAGAGGCTCCTCCGAGGATGGAGAGGCGGAGAAGATTAGGCTCGTTCAGCTCCTCATCGCCAGCGCCGAGGCCGTGGCCTGCCGGGACAAGTCTCACGCCACGGTGCTGTTGTCCGAGCTGAGGGCCAATGCTTTGGTCTTCAATCATGATGATTATGATGGTGATAAGATGAAGGCTAATTTCTCCAATAAAAAAGTTGGTTCTGATGAATAATAGAATTATTTTACTTTCAAATTTTTGAATGATGAAGTGCCAGACTAATAGATACTCCTATTCAGTTAAAGTTACAAAATTCAAGTTACTACTCATACTAGTAGAGTTGTTAAAACAAATTGTGCCAGCTGTCTCCCTAATCCCGGATTAATTAATTATAACCACACGTAATTAATGCTTAGCCCCACTCAAATTCTCAACTTACTATCTCAATTTGTACGGTTTTCTAGGTCTAGTGATTTGGTTAGTGTAATTGTCATGCTTTCCTTGTTTACTAAATTTCTAAAGAAGTTAAGGATCTTGGGTCTCTATGACTAAGGAATATGTTTGTATTTAGTTCACGAATTAGGTTTAGCTCTTGTGGAGACCCGGCAAATTAGGGTTTGGTTGATCTGTAAAATTCATTGTGTAAAGTATCACGTCAAGTAAGAAAGAGTCATCACTTTTCATATTCAACGATAGTTGTAAAACTGTCATGAAATCCTCATGATATACTATGACAGACAACGATTTAAAAATGAATTAATGCTTAATCACCTTACAGGCTTACACGCACATATATATATCTACAATTCTCAAGTTACTACAAATTTCATTTTCATAAAGTTTTCAAGAAGTTAATATGTGTTTAGTGTTATATATCACGCTTTCCTTGTTATATTGAATTTCTTTAGGACTTGAAGGAATGATTGACTTGAAGAGTGAAAAACAGGGATATTTAAGGGCGTTGTGGTTGAACGAGTGGCTAAAGAGGTCACAAGTCACATGTTGAAACATGTTTTAATCCCAAGGAAGGGAAACATATGACCCCATGCCATGAACATTATTAAATAATATGGCCTAACCCCACATGCACTTACAAAATAATCAAATTCTATTTTTATAAATTTTATTTTTGTCTTACAAATCTTAAATCTATTCTTGTATTGAAAAAAGGAGCCTACTTAACAAATTATTTAATTGGTTATGTGCTGAAACCGAGGGCTTTTTTTTTGCTACTAACAGCCTATAAAATGAGCAAAGTGTTTGTATGGATTTTTCCCATGCAAGGCTTTCTCATTTCATCTTTGATTTCTTCCTCTTAATTTTCTCTCTCTCTTTCTCTCTCTCTCAAAATCTTCTCAAGCTCATCACTTGTAGGCTTCCCTAAAGTTCTCCGAGATTACAGTTTGCGATCGAAAATGGTGTCTAAGATTGAAGAAGCCATGAAGAAGAGGCAACAGCAACAAGAGCAGCACCGAGATCACCAGCAGAAGCAAATAATGCAGTGCAACAAAGGAAAAGTTGTCAAGTTCAAGAGAAGCAGCTCCAATCTCGAAGACGACGGCGTTTCCTCCGCGATTCTCTTGCTCGCTTGCATCGCTTGCGCTCCTTCGTATCCTTAGAAATTAAGATGGATATTTGCCTAGCTATAGTGTTAAATTTATTGTTTAATTTTCCTCTCTCAACCTCTTTGAAGTACTCTTAGCAAAATTAAGGTAGTTCTTATATATAGTACTATGACTTCATTCCTTCCATATATATATCATCCCCCTTTTCTTCTTATTGTATGAGTTTTTATTATAATGAATATGTATATGTGCACTCTTAATTATTTCTTCTATTGATGATGAGAGCACTATATATTTTTCAATATGAAAATTATGTTTCAGTCAAGCAGATGGGGAAAGGGAGGACATGTCCTCAAAAATTATGTTTGTCACCCTCGAATTTGTGAAATTACTAATCTCAAAAAGAAGCCTTTTCTTTTGAATTGTAAAAAAGAATAAAAAAAACGTAGATGTTGAATGATAGTACATTCTCTTTACTGAACGACATATTCTGTAAAAGACGATCACTGTTACCATCAGTAACGGTGATATGATGGCGAAAATGTCTTATTTGAAATCTTTATTTAATTTTTATCAATTTTAAAGTTCGAATGATATCAAACGCAAGGACGGTGGACTATTTGAAACTTGGGTCGATAGACACTTGTGATTTAAGTAAACTCCTTTGAATAATAGGGCATGAAAAGTGAAGACGCTACCAACCCAGTTCTATTTATTAAAAAAAAAAAAGTGGTCCTGATTTTCCAATTTGATGGAGATAGGAACGATGACTACTATTTAACATAGAGCTTACACATGAGAACTTGGCTAACATTATATACATATACTAAAGTGAAGGGGGTTTTTACTGTTATCGTACCAGTATTGCACAGTAATTTTTCCCCCTCCCCCCTCTTTTTCGCGTTCAAGCTACAGTAACGCACAGTGTTGAACAGTACCCCACCCCGTTTTTCGCGCAGCTGCTACAGTAAAGCGCAGTGCTGAACAGTGCATAACATCCCGTTTTTTACGCTGATGCTACAGTGACGCACAGTGTTGAATAGTACAAACAGTGTTGCACAGTGCATTTACCTTTTTGCCCTCCTTCCCCTGGCTGCCGGATGAGGTTCTATATATACTAAAACGAGGTATGAACAGTAAAATCACATTTTACCCCTCTAAGAATGATTGCCGGTTTCTTTTGTCTTTTTCTCTTTCTCTTTCTACCTTTTTTTTCCCTCTCTCTCTTCTGCGCATGTCTCTCTCTCTCTCTCTTTTCTTTCTCTTTTGAATCTTCTTCCTGTCTCTCTCTCTCTCTCTTTACAATCAAATTATACTAATTATAGAAATAAAATTACTTAATATACTAAAGGAGGGTTGCCTTTTTACTGTTCACTAGACAGTGTTTTTTTCCCTTTTGCTGCTTTGCTACGGTTTTTTTTTCTTTTTTTTTTTTACTTTTGCTGCTTTCCTGTACTGTTCATTGAGTTTTTTTTTTTTTTTTTACTTTTGCTGCTTTGCTACTGTGCAATATTTCACCGTTTAATAACAGTGATTTTTGTTTTTTTTTTTATTTTTTTATTTTTGTTGCTTTTCCTGTACTTTTTTTTATTGCTTCATGCTTCCACGACGGTTGAGCTTCCACGACGGTTTTTGTCAACCGTCGATTTTTGTCAAATTTTTTTTTTTAATTTTTGGACCCTACCACGACGGTTTTTGGGGAAAACCGTCGTGGTATGTTCCTGTACTTTTTTTGTTGTTTCATGCTTCCACGACGGTTGAGCTTGCACGACGGTTTTTGTCAACCGTCGTGGTAGGGTCCAAATTTTTTTTTTTAATTTTTGGACCCTACCACGATGGTTTTTGGGGAAAACCGTCGTGGTATGTTCAGTTTTTGTCAACCGTCGTGGTAGGGTCCAAATTTTTTTTTTAATTTTTGGACCCTACCACGACGGTTTTTGGGGAAAACCGTCGTGGTATGTTCCTGTACTTTTTTTGTTGCTTCATGCTTCCACGACGGTTGAGCTTCCACGACGGTTTTTGTTGACCGTCGTGGTAGGGTCAAAATTTTTTTTTTTAATTTTTGGACCCTACCACGACGGTTTTTGGGGAAAACCGTCATGGTATGTTCACATATCACGACGGTTTTACTAAATAACCGTCGTGGTAGGTATTAAGGCGGGAGTTTTAAAAATTTTTGAATTAAATTCAATTATTTGCCCTCCAAACCCTTATTTGCCCTTTCTTCTTCCTGCTGCTGCCCATTATCTCTTGCCCTTTCTCTCTCTATTTTTTTTTTCGTTCCTCATTCTCTCTCTGCCGTTCTCTCTCTCTCTCTCTCTCATATTCTTGAAACTTTTACTCTCCAAACCCTATTTCTCCCTTTCTCTTCTACCTTTCACCGCCGATTCTCTTCCTTGATTTTGTGTTTGTGTATTTTATATTTTCCTTCTCTCTCTCTCCACTGCTCTGCTTCTCTTTGTGTTTTTCTTCCTTGGATTTTTGGCGTCCAAACCCTCCATTTTGGGCTCCTTTTGCACTGATGGCCGATCATTCTATGTTTGTTGGTTGGGTTTGTATTGTTCATGGTTTTTTTCGTTTGGTTGTGTTTGTTCTCTCAAGATTTCCAAGTTCGGTCTTTGTTGATTGTTCTTGGAATTTTTTTTTTTTGGAAATTATTTTTGTTCCGAAAACTTTTGAGTTATTTTTTCTACTGGGTTTTGTTTATTTCATTATTTTGTAATGTTCACTTTTGATTCTTGATTTTTGTTCCCCTATCTCCGAAGCCTAATTTTTGAATGTTGCATTATTTTTTGTACGGCCAGATGTTTTTTATGTTGAAAATGTGAATGCTCATCCTTATTGTGTTGTTTTATCCTTGAACGTTGTTTTTGTTATGATTTTTTTTCCCTCAGAATTTGGGGGTTTTGGTTTGGGAACCCTAATTTTTTATTGAGGGTTCTCCCTCCCCCCTCCCCCTTTTTTTCCCCTATCCATACAGTATTTATGGTGGGAGTGTAAATTTTTTTTCGGCTTATTAATTTTTCTCTCTCGGAACCCTTTTTTTTTTTTTTTTTTTTTGCACCGTTCTGTTTTTTTCCCCCTTTTTTGTGTTCGGTACATTTTTTGTGGCGCAAGTGTTGGTTTTAGTCTTGAGTATGTTGTTTTTTGCCTATTTCAAAACTTTTTGTATCTGTAAATATAAATATATATCTATACTGATATATATAATACAGATATCATAATGTAAATTTAAATAAATAAAAAAACAACTAAATTCTCAAAATTACTGTAAATATATTACCTTCCTTACTTAACTACGCTTGATATACATTATTTATTCTCATAATTTTGTTGTTAACTTTTTTTCCCTGCTACCGTGCAACGCACGGGCATTAGCCTCGTGAATACTAAAGTCAACTAAGATACTATTGTATAGCATGTGGGCCTTTCTGGCAATGACGACATCTATACATGAAGTTGTTCTGTGCAGAATCATTAATATAATTATGAGGATTTTGGTTCTAGACATTAAACAAGCAAATGGGATTTGGTTATTTTATTTCAATCTATAATTAAGTACCACACAAATCACATTCATTTTCTTTTGGTCTTATCAAAGATCAAGTTATGTGACTAGTCTTGCTTTCGTGCCCACAATAACATGTTAAAATTGGCCCCAAATCCTGTTCAATGACAAAAAAAAAAAAAGAGGTGCCAAAACGTCCATAAAGTGATGCTGAAATATCAGAGTTGGCCACGGTCATTCCATTAACTTATTAGGTGCTCCTTGTGTGTTTGTTGCTCCTTGTTTATGTCATGTTCCTTTCTCAAATGGATAAGATCGTAAGGGAGGCCCCTCCAATTTTTAGCAGTTCCAAATGGGGTGACATACACAAATATATATTTATTTATAAATTTCAAATGACGAGTTCGAATTCTACGTCTTATAATATAATATAATTAGATGTAAAATTAATATTAGATTATGTATCTGGAACCATGATAGTCACATGTTTTACTAGTTATATTATATGTATTTTATATGTATTTTAAATATTGTATCATAAGTTTATTATTAATATATGATACATATTTATATATATAACAAATATCGTGTCATAGGTAACTGCCACAACAAAAGCTTACAAGCTCAATTGTCCTACTAAGAATCTGATCCTATTGGCCATAAGCCTTGATGGATTATGTAGTCAATTTCTTTCACAACCTCTCTCTCTCTCTCCAACATGGAAAGAGAGAAAAATATATTGATCCACATAAATTGTTAATTAATGGAAACCAACAAATTATGTTTACAACAGGTATTATAATCAATAAATTTATTGGGTGTCATTTTCCTCTTTATATTATTTTGTTCCATAAATACTTTCCTCTTTATATTATCACTGCAGATTAGTTACCTTATGGGGTCGTGTGCCCTAAAATTAGTAGATAGAGTGTAAATTATTGTGTTAATGATAAATTTTAATATTTAAATAAAAAAATTATAAATTGTTATCTTTGATCTTAAATATATCATGTAGTGATAAATATTTCATCTAGTATAACTCATGTTAAATTTGACATTTCATCGCTATTGATTGACATCTCAAATTTTTTTTTTCAGTTTATTATTTTTAAATTATTTATATAGTCAAATTTTAGTTTTATGAATTTTAAAGTCTAATGATGATGTTAAAAGATTGATATAATATGATACATTGAAGCACAAATACTAAATATGCTATTTAAAAAAAAAAAATTAACAAACTTATCATTGGCGAGAATACATAAATTAGAGATGGTCCATACGGAAACTATTAGGAAAAGTTATTATTTTATACATAATTACCTTCTAAGAAATATTTTGATCTAGTCCCACATAATTTACCCAAATATATGTTATTGTAACTTATAAAGACGAAGTTTCATTTATAATATTGTTCTTTATTAGTGATAAGTTCTCTCTCTTTTCTTAATTCACGGATGTAGGCAAATTTACTCAAACACGTCCTATTCTCACTTCCCAATTTTTTTTTATTTGTTTAAAAGTAAAACAAGATAAGTTGAAATAACCATTGGAATATGCTCTGCACGGATTAGTTGAACAGGTGTGTCAAGGAAAAGTAAAAAAAAAAAAAAAAAAAAAAAATGTTTTTTCTAACTCAATTCTCAGGGATAAGTTTTCTTTATTTTATTTTATTTTCCCCCCTAAAGCAAACCGGAAAATTAACCAACAGTTGGGACATGACCCTCAAAAAAAAAAAAAAAAAAAGTAGTTAAACGAGAAATTGCAGAGAAAGAGAAGAAACGACAGTGATTCACTGAATGACGACATCTATAACAAACGACGGCAGTTTAATAACAACAATGTATAGTAGAATTAAACAACATAAAAACGCAACAACAAAACGACAGTAGCTTTCAAACGGTAATATCTACTAACTCGACCCAAAAAAAAAAAAAAAAAAAAAAAACAAAGAAACAATAACCTTCGAATGAACGACATTCATTTTCATAAATTTACCATTTTTTTTTTTTTTGAGTTTGGAATTAAGGAATTCGAACTCTATAATTTTTTATGGGATCCAGTATCAAATTACCACCAGGTCATATATGCTACCTCGCATTCATAAGTTTTCTATGGAGAAAGAACTAATAAATGAAAACTAATTTAAAAACAAGAATAAAATATTAAACGACAATGAAGCTAATTTAAATAAATAGAATGAATCAAATGAAACGATATTACGATTGGAACGGCATTTTCGTTAATGACAATAAATATAGAAATGAAAATAACTTCTACAACATTCTGGTAAACGAAAACGGCAACGATATAAAATGACAAATGACCTCTGAACGACAAGAAACAAGAAAAACTATATTAGTTAAGTTCTACTAACTCTCACCTCTGATGATCTTACTGTTTTCCTTATAGTCGGAGTGCCTTCTACAGAGAGAGAAAGAGATAGGGAGAGAAAAAACGACAATATTTTTTGAAACAACAGTTATCAATGAAACGACATCATTTTCTCACAATGTTATGAAATTCATACTACCAAGCGACAACTCATCTTCGTATCTAATAAACGATATCAAATCTAGCTTACGTAGAAACGACAGCATCTCTTATAAAGAGCAACGACAATGTCATATAAAAGTCAACAGTCTTATAGTCACGACAATCACAAAATTTACTAACGTCAGGGGTATCGAAAACGACATTATCTCTAACGGACGACAGAAAGTTGAACAAAGGATAAGAAGCCGAAATGAGATCAGCCTTGAAATGAAACAACGAGAAAACGACAGCGTGTCTTGGAAACATAGAAAATAAGACGACAAAAGACGGAGAAACGACGACATCTCTTGTATGGCATATGACTACTAAAATTTGATAGAGACAGGCTTTATATAATACAGAGAGAGACAGAAAAGGGTTGAATAAAGGTTAATGAACAACTTGAAGAAACTATTTGAGACAAATCTCATGTCCTAGTAACTAAGAAGGGAAATACGACATGTTATTTTAATTTTCTTTAGATATTTTTTAAACTTGAGGCCTATCTAGGCCAGGGCATTAAAATTTCTTCCATATTTGATATCCAAAATGAAAACAAGAACATAATTAATTGATAATATTATACAAATCACCTAACTTTTAACGAAATAATTACAAATAAAAAAAGAATTAAAAAAGAATCCAGTCCATGTCAATGTGACTAGACAGTCTTTAGTCCATTTAGATCTTATAGAATCTTATTGTCCTCAATGTAGCCATAGACCTCGTACATTTTTTGTACAAGATTTTTCACACACACACTCTCTCTCTCACCACCTTGGAAGAATAAAAGTAATGTGAGCATATTGAATAAGATAAAATAGATGATATATAGAATCCAGAATATTCACTTGCCCCAAAGAAAATTTTCGTTTTCACCCATCATCGTCATCATGAAAATAATAGGGATAAAATTTAGTTGGTGTCTATACATAATTATAAAAGATAAAACAAAATAAGCATCTAAGTAAAATGTTTCCTAAACAACAATTTGGGATAATTTTTAAATTTTTTTTTTTGGGTTGAAATTTGGGATAAATTATATTCACAGAGTTGGATGACTTATTTGGCCATCATGGAGTCCGAAAATTGACAGTTCAATAGAGAGATTCATGAAAAAGATCGAGTTCAACTAAGAATAGATAGGTGAACGAATAAAGTTTGAGAGAAATTCCTGGGGAACTTCATCTACCAATATTCTATACTCGGAGCAATATGATATTAGTTTTCTTGTTGGTAGAAACTAAGTTTTTAGTATATGCTACACACGATCTAATCGAAAAGATTGATATGAAGCCAAATCAATATATTCTAAATTTAATGCTTGGGGTAAAATATGTATGTACTATATACTATATATATACTCCTTGTTCTGATGCAAGCCGGCAAAAAAAAAAAAAAAAAATCCAATGTCCTTGCTCTTTAAGGATAATAATCCATATCTAAACAAAAAACTGTATATATTTTATGTGTATATTTACTCTATCAAGATAAGATGACATAATATTATATGTCAATGATTGAACAAGGAAAAAGAAAGGAAATGTTTGAAAATTCTTGGATATAGCAATGAGAAACTTGGCTAGGCCCAAGAACAAGAATATTTCTATATTCTTCAGAATTTCATTAAAACTATTGTAATAATTTTTCTTGACAAGAAAAGCCGGTCCTATGCCACATCTATGAGGGTCATTCTTACTTGGCAAAAATCAACTTAGTGATGATGAGAAGAAAATTTGTCCCAAGAAATGAGGGAAGTGTCAAAAGAGGATCTCAATTTGCCAACATTGGAAGCACTACAAGACAACCGGCCGGGGATCTCAATTCGTCGTCGCTAATCAGCGAGATTCTTAGTGCTTCTACCAACTTGGTTTTTTCTTTCCAAGGATGAAACAACTAGAAGAGAAACTGCCAGTCTTGTAGTGCGAGCGAATCCACATCATGTAGCCCGTGATCCACATCGAGCTAGTGATCATGTGGCCCGTCGTGGAGTAAGCATTGATAGTTGCTTGAATGGCTTGCCGAGGCTTCGATTTCGCGGTCATGTGTGGACCTATACGCAAAGGTACCTTGAAGCTGAGGCTCTTGACGCGGCAGAAGCTAAGAAGAGCTCCGAAAAACGGTGCAAAGGAAATGTGTTCCCTCCTATCCCACGCAGTAAATGCTAAGTATCTTCTAGTTGATGGTTTTGCTTTTAGTTTAATAAGATATGAGTAGCCTTTAAAAAAAAAAAAAAAAAAAGATAGATGTCAATAGAACAGGCATGCACTGAGGCACGAGCCACGAGTCAGACGTTTTTGATAAACAAGCCACAAGTCAAGCCTTACCGAATTTAAATTTGAACGACAACAATTCAGACACAACAGTAGTCACAAAAGCGACAATAATTCATTGAAGGACGACGGATTTAATAAACGACAATAAATGTAAAAACGAGACAACGGCTATAGTAGATGGAGACCATAACATTTCCCACGAAAGACATAATAACATATAACGATGGTAGTTAAGAATAAACAACAATTATTCGTGGGCAAAAGAATAAACAACTAATTAAGTAAATATTACTATATCGCCTCTCACAGACGACATGCTTTCAAATAAACGACAGGATTAAATAAGATCGAAAACTTATGAATACTGAAGCGATGATAACATAGAAAGTCCACGTATATTAGGAAGAACCATATGCCATGCAAAAGGACCACGATTTTATAAACGCCAATACCCAGAAGACAAGTATTGACTTGCAGACGACAAGAAGTTGAAAAAACAACAACAACAATTCGAAACGAAAGCAGCATTATAAACAACAAAACAAAATGCGAGTGAAAATGTGGTGAACAACGCGCGTGGATATCTATTTTGGTCCGCTTGGTAGCGTTTTCCAAATGATTTTATTTTGTTGTTTTTGTCTTTTAGGAGAAAATTGTGAAAACAACTTTCAAATAGACATGCTTGTTTTTTATTGTACTCGCCTAATACTTGTTTGGACTTTTAACTCTTCCTATTTATCTAATTATAGATTGAAAAAATTGAAATTATTATAATTAGGGCAATAATCCATAGATGTTTTTTTTTTAATTCATTTATTTATATTTTAACATACATATTCTCAAACTTGGAAGCCTAGCTAGGATCAAATGCCAAATATCTTAAATACTCTATATAACCAAGACAACAAGAAAAACACATATGATAATGTTATATATACCAATTCAGCACATAGTTTTTAACAAACTAATACAAAACTCTGAGTCTTAATCAATGAAACTAGGCAGTCGTACGTAAGTTTATATATATATATATATATATATAAAGATAAATCTCATATACGAGTTTAAGTTAAACGCCAAGCGTTTGTCATACTGCATTGAAACAAAGGACAAGACCATATAAGAGCAATAAGAATTTCTACTCTATTCATTAAAAAATAAAAAATAAAAAAGAATTTCTCCTCATGAAATGTAATATAGTGTTTGTCGTTTAGTGATTTCTTGCAAGCCGTACTACTAACTGCTTGCCATTCTGAAACTCTGAAACATTAACTAAAATTATTACTTGTTTTTTTTTTTTTTTGGACCATTTATATGATCATATACGGGCATTCAATTTTTTAGTAATTTTGAGGGAAAAAAAAATTTTTAGATTTCGAACGTTAGGACATAAACTCTGAACTCCCCTCCATCTACTGATAAATTAATTAATATTGCTTGTCAAAATTCTTGTTTTCTTGTTTCTCGTACGTCTTGAGCATAATAGTTCTTTTCTTCTATCATTGTTAATATGTTGTTTCAAGAATCCGAGTATGCAGAAGAACTTAATTTTCTCAGGTGACATTTGGCAAGAAATTAATCTAACATATGTATGTGTGTATATATGTATGAACAAGACCACATCAAATTACTTCTTCTGTCCGAGGAGGTCTCCTTGCTGTCCAAATTAATCCAAATATGTTGTTAAATCAGGGACAGTCGCAGTTGACTTTCTGAAACGGCAGAGAGAATCTGATGATCTCACTTCCTTGTTGTGTTGATAGGGAAAAGAATTGGCAATTTAAAAAAAAAAAAAAAAAAAAAGACTCAAGAGTATACTCTAGTCACACCGGCCGTGACGAAACATTTGATTGTTTATATATTATTATATATATATATATAATCAACAGTCCATAGTAGTATATATTTATGTGTTTATTCTTCGGTTAATGTAAATGCGTATATACGCATTGTGTATATAAATATATGTATACGTAGTATTTAGAAGCGTAAAGGCACAAGGACGTCTCGAGGTACAGAAATTTTTGAACGGTTAAGCGGTTGTCCTTTTATGAATGTTGTCATGCAAAGCCGGCGAGTTTATTCATGTTTAGTGAAATTTGATCAAGTTTTGCATGGAAAACTTGATCTCAATTGTTGTTGCACGTGATCAGGGACCCACATTTGCATGGTCTCAACTAGCACTTACCTAATTCCTCTACTATTGCTTTCATCTTGGCCACAAGAAAAATCATATATATCTATATATATATATATATATATGTATATGTACAGCTAGCCGAGGACAAAGAAATCGCGTGCCTTCCACAGGACAGCTATGTAGTCGCTTTGGGCATTGTCTAGTTTCACTTGTACATAAAATTATCTTGTTTCCTTAATATAATAGTTGTATTTAATATCCGTTTGAATCTTCCTTTTATTATTGTATTAAATAGAATATATATTTGGATTGTTTGTATTTGAATAGTTATTATAATGTGTATGATAAGAGAGATTAATATATAACATATAATAAAATAGATAGAAAAAATGAATAAATGAATTATAAATAAGTATGTGTACTATTCAAATGTAGGTGTATTAAAAATATAATAATAAAAGAATCAAATAAGTCGTATTATATTGTATTATAGTTGAATTGTGAACCAAACAAAGTATAAAAACTAATCAATTTGTAGTTGAATTGTGAACCAAACAAAATATTAAAACTAATCAATTTAGCCAAATACAATGGTGAGGTAGAAAAGTTTTTTAGCCAGGCATAATTAAATAGTTCCCTCAAAATAAATAAGTGGTATTTTTTTTTTGTTTACTCGTATCTTCCCCCTTAATTGAGTTAAAATGATTTCTTAAGGCTTCGTTTGATATTTTAACTTAACTCTAATTAAATTGTATTTTTTCATATCAGTTTTTTATTTTATTTTTAAGTCAACAAAAATTATAATTAATTTTTAAAATCAACCAACTTAATTTAAAATTTCATTTCTACATGAAAATCAAATACAAGTTGGCTTTTGCATTAGGAACATTTCTATAATTTTAATTATTAGGTAGAAATACAACTATAAAGTTTGTTATTTTATGGGATACCACTTAAGTTTTTCAAAAATATTGTATTGTGAAATTCTAAAATTTGAGTAAGGATACATTGCCGCATTAACTATATATATATATATATATATATATATAGTGCTTAATCCTGCTTTTGACTGAGAGGGCTCCTTTAATTTTCAGAATTTAATACTGTTGCTTAGAAACATAGGTTTAATAAGTTGGATAGATTTATGAGAGTAGATAAATGGTCTTTATCGATACCTTAGTGCATCACAATCACTACTCAATGAGTAATTTTAATTGATTTGAAAACCACTAACTTCAAACATTCAACTTTTCTAGAGATTTTGGGAACTTATCCACCAGAGTAAAATTTAATTAAAAAAACATAAATCTTTATCGATACCATAGTGAATCAAATCACAACTCCATATGTAATTTTATGCGATTGGGCAAACTTAACTAAGAAAGAAAAAAAAAGAGGTTAAAGTAGCTGATTTGAACATAATTAATACAACACAACGTCAAATTCATATGTCAAAGTCCAATAATATATTTAAATAGGAAAATTACTGTACAAAAACGCTATCTTCAAACAAATCTAGCTATTGTTATTTTCGGTGCAAATTTTTTGTTAGTAAGTATAATAAACTTGACATCCAATTGCTATTGACTTATACTTTTATTTTTTTAAAATTTGATCATTATAACATTATGATCATTTTCAAATTATCTAAATATGAAAAGTTTAATTTTTTTATAAAATTCAAAACTTTATAATGATGATAAAAGATAAAAATATTATAGATAACCCTATGTATTAGAGTACAATATTGGAAATAGCAAATCAATATGCTTGTTGATACTTTTTTCCCCTAATGAATTCAACATTCATAGGAGAGTGCTTTGAAGAAATGATCTTATGAGAAATTTATTTGTAGAATGAGTTTTCCAAAATTTTATTTGTAAAATAATTTTGACACGTCTTGAATTTATAGAACTGCACATCTTACAAAACGTTTAATGTAAAAATTAAGAAAAATCATTTTACGAATTTCATTTTCCATTGTGACCTCTTAACAGATTCCTTTCACACATATTAAGGTTTTGCAGTAGGGACGTTCCTCGTTAGGTTGGAAAGTTTGTGGAAATAATGACATTAATAATGAAGAATGACAAGAGGCCTTTTTAAAGTATGTTGTTGGCTATGGAGATTATATGTCCAAAGCACAATTCCAAAATGGTTGGAGAAGGACAATAATGGTTTTCCCTTCATTGATCGATGCTTCTTTGGGACCACATCATTCGGATGCAGCCAAAACACATTCTTTTTGTCTCACTCAACCTTTTTTTTTTAAAACTTATTTTAATTAATTAATCAATTAAATTATTTCTATTTAAGAAGAGAAAACAAGATGGTGGGTGCCTTGTAAATATCGGAA
>CM046366.1:4080827-4172878 GCA_025413025.1 Ficus hispida
ATATTAGATTATGTATCTGGAACCATGATAGGTTTTTACTAGTTGTATTATATATATTTTATTGTATTTTAAATATTGTATCATAAGTTTATTATTAATATATGAACATATTATATATATAACAAATATCGTGTCATAGGCAACTGCCACAACAAAAGCTTACAAGCTCAATTGTCCTACTAAGAATCTGATCCCATTGGCCATAAGCCTTGATGGATTATGTAGTCAATTTATTTCACAACCTCTCTCTCTCTCTCCAACATGGAAAGAGAAAATATAATGATCGACATAAATTGTTAATTAATGGAAACCAACAAATTATGTTTACAACAGGTATTATAATCAATAAATTTATTGGGTGTCATTTTCCTCTTTATATTCTTTTGTTTCATAAATATTTTCCTCTTTATATTATCACTGCAAATTAGATGCCTTATCGGGTCGTGTGTCCTAAAATTAGTAGATAGAATCTAAATTATTATGTCAATGATAAATTTTAATATTTAAATAAAAAATTGTAAATTGTTATCTTTGATCTTAAATATATCATTAATATATCATGTAGTGACAAATATTTCATCTAGTATAACTCATGTTAAATTTGACATTTCATTGCTATTGATTGACACCTCAATTTTTTTTTCAGTTTATTATTTTTAATTTATTTATATAGTCAAATTTTAGTTTTATGAATTTTAAAGTCTAATGATGATGTTAAAAGATTGATATAATATATAAATTGAAGCATAAATACTAAATATGCTATTTAAAAGAAAAAATTTAACAAACTTATCATTGGCGAGAATACATAAATTAGAGATGGTCCATACGGAAACTATTAGGAAAAGTTTTATTTTATATACATAATTAACTTCTAAGAAATATTTTGATCTAGTCTCACATAATTTACCCAAATATTTATGTTATTGTAACTTATAAAGACGAAGTCTCATTATAATATTGTTCTTTATTAGTGATAAGTTCTCTCTCTTTTCTTAATTCACGGATGTACGCATATGTACTCAAACACGTCCTATTCTCACTTCCCTTTTTTTTTTTTTTTTTTTTTTTTTTTTTTTGTTTGTTTAAAAGTAAAACAAGATAAGTTGAACTTGGAATATGCTCTGCACGGTTTAGTTGAACAGGTGTGTCAAGGAAAGGTTAAAAAATCAAAAACATTTTTTTTTTCTAACTCAATTCTCAGGGATAAGTTTTCTTTATTTTATTTTATTTTATTTTTCCCCCTAAAGCAAACCGGAAAATTAACCAACAGTTAGGACATGACCTCAAAAAAAAAAAAAAAAAAAAAGTAGTGAAACGAGAAATTGCAGAGAAAGAGAAGAAACGACAGTGATTCACTGAATGACGACATCTATAACAAACGACGGCAGTTTAATAACAACAATGTATAGTAGAAACAACATAAAAACGCAACAACAAAACGACAGTAGCTTTCAAACGGTAATATCTACTAACTCGACCCAAAAAAAAAAAAAAAAAAAAAAAAAAAAAAACAAAGAAACAATAACCTTCAAATGAACGACATTCATTTTCATAAATTTACACTTTTTTTTTTTTTTGAGTTTGGAATTAAGGAATTCGAACTCTATAATTTTTTATGGGATCCAGTATGAAATTACGACAAGGTCATATATGCTACCTCGCGGTCATAAGTTTTCTATAGAGAAAGAACTAATAAATGAAAACTAATTTAAAAACAAGAATAAAATATTAAACGACAATGAAGCTAATTTAAATAAATAGAATGAATCAAACAAAACGATATTACGACTGAAACGGCATTGTCGTTAATGACAATAAATATAGAAATGAAAATAACTTCTAAATGCGGACACTTCGTTAAACGACAACATTCTGGTAAACGAAAACGGCAACGATATAAATTACAAATGACTCCTGAACGACAAGAAACAAGAAAAACTATATAGTTGAACGACAAGAACAAGAAAAACTATATTAGTTAAGTTCTACTAACTCTCACCTCTGATGATCTTACTGTTTTCCTTATAGTCGGAGTGCCTTCTACAGAGAGAGAGAGAGAGGGAGAGCAAAAACGACAATATTTTTGAAACAACAGTTATCAATGAAACGACATCATTTTCTACAATGTTATGAAATTCATACTACCAAGCGACAACTCATCTTCGTATCTAATAAACGATATCAAATCTAGCTTACGTAGAAACGACAGCATCTCTTATAAAGAGCAACGACAATGTCATATAAAAGTCAACAGTCTTATAGTCACGACAATCACAAAATTTACAAACGTCAGTGGTATCGAAAACGACATTATCTCTAACGGACGACAGAAAGTTGA
The DNA here is from genome assembly GCA_025413025.1 of Ficus hispida. Lineage (NCBI taxonomy): Eukaryota > Viridiplantae > Streptophyta > Magnoliopsida > Rosales > Moraceae > Ficus > Ficus hispida. The sequence continues at coordinate 4,083,169 of CM046366.1, forward strand.
ACAAAGGATAAGAAGCCGAAATGAGATCAGCCTTGAATGAAACAACGAGAAAACGACAGCGTGTCTTGGAAACATAGAAAATAAGACGACAAAAGACGGAGAAACGACGACATCTCTTGTATGGCATATGACTACTAAAATTTGATAGAGACAGGCTTTATATAATACAGAGAGAGACAGAAAAGGGTTGAATAAAGGTTAATGAACAACTTGAAGAAACTATTTGAGACAAATCTCATGTCCTAGTAACTAAGAAGGGAAATACGACATGTTATTTTAATTTTCTTTAGATATTTTTAAACTTGAGGCCTATCTAGGCCAGGGCATTAAAATTTCTTCCATATTTGATAACCAAAAAGAAAACAAGAACAAGATTAATTGATAATATTATACAAATCACCTAACTTTTAACGTAATAATTACAAATAAAAAAAGAATTAAAAAAAATTCCAGTCCATGTCAATGTGACTAGACAGTCTTTAGTCCATTTAGATCTTATAGAATCTTATTGTCCTCAATGTAGCCATAGACCTCGTACATTTTTTGTACAAGATTTTTCACACACACACTCTCTCTCTCTCACCACCTTGGAAGAATAAAAGTAATGTGAGCATATTGAATAAGATAAAATAGATGATATATAGAATCCAGAATATTCACTTGTCCCAAAGAAAATTTTCGTTTTCACCCATCATCGTCATCATGAAAATAATAGGGATAAAATTTAGTTGGTGTCTATACATAATTATAAAAGATAAAACAAAACAAGCATCTAAGTAAAATGTTTCCTAAACAACAATTTGGGATAATTTTTAAATTTTTTTTTTTTTTGGGTTGAAATTTGGGATAAATTATATTCACAGAGTTGGATGACTTATTTGGCCATCATGGAGTCCGAAAATTGACAGTTCAATAGAGAGATTCATGAAAAAGATCGAGTTCAACTAAGAATAGATAGGTGAACGAATAAAGTTTGAGAGAAATTCCTGGGGAACTTCATCTACCAATATTCTATACTCGGAGCAATATGATATTAGTTTTCTTGTTGGTAGAAACTAAGTTTTTAGTATATGCTACACACGATCTAATCGAAAAGATTGATATGAAGCCAAATCAATATATTCTAAATTTAATTCTTGGGGTAAAATATGTATGTACTATATACTATATATATATATATATATACATATATTCCTTGTTCTGATGCAAGCCGGCAAAAAAAAAAAAAAAAAAATCCAATGTCCTTGCTCTTTAAGGATAATAATCCATATCTAAACAAAAAACTGTATATATTTTATGTGTATATTTACTCTATCAAGATAAGATGACATAATATTATATGTCAATGATTGAACAAGGAAAAGAAGGGAAATGTTTGAAAATTGTTGGATATAGCAATGAGAGACTTGGCTTGGCCCAAGAATATTTCTATATTCTTCAGAATTTCATTAAAACTATTGTAATAATTTCTCTTGACAAGAAAAGCCGGTCCTATGCCACATCTATGAGGGTCATTCTTACTTGGCAAAAATCAACTTAGTGATGAGAAGAAAATTTGTCCCAAGAAATGAGGGAAGTGTCAAAAGAGGATCTCAATTTGCCAACACTGGAAGCACTACAAGACAACCGGCCGGGGATCTCAATTCGTCGTCGCTAATCAGCGTGATTCTTAGTGGTTCTACCAACTTGGTTTTTTCTTTCCAAGGATGAAACCGGAGAACATGAGAGAGGCTAAAGCGAGCTCCAACTTTTCGCGAATCCACATCGAGCTAGTGATCATGTAGCCCGCCGTGGAATAAGCGTTGATAGTTGCTTGAATGGCTTGCTGAGGCTCTTGACGAGGCAGAAGCTAAGAAGAGCTCGGAAAAACAGTGCAAAGGAAATGTGTTTCCCTCCTATCCCACGCAGTAAATGCTAAGTATATTCTAGTTGATGGTTTTGCTTTTAGTTTAGTAAGATACGAGTAGCATTAAAAAAAAAAAAAAAAAAAAAAAAAAAAAAAAAAAAAAAGGAAAGATATCAATAGAACAGGCATTGAGGCACGAGCCACGAGTCAAACGTTTTTGATAAACAAGCCACAAGTCAAACCTTACCGCATATAAATTTGAACGACAACAATTCAGACACAACAGTAGTCACAAAAGCGACAATAATTCATTGAAGGACGACGGATTTAATAAACGACAATAAATGTAAAAACGAGACAACGGCTATAGTAGACGGAGACCATAACGTTTCCCATGAAAGACATAATTAACTTATAACGATGGTAGTTAAGAATATACAACAATTATTCTTGGGCAAAAGAATAAACAACTAATTAAGTAAACATTACTATATCGCCTCTCACAGACGACATGATTTCAAATAAACGACAGGATTAAATAAGATCGAAAACTTATGAATACTGAAGCGATAATAGCATAGAAAGTCCACGTATATTAGGAAGAACCATATGCTATGCAAAAGGACCACAACTTTATAAACGCCAATACCCAGAAGACAAGTATTGACTTACAGACGACAAGAAGTTGAAAAAACAACAACAACAACAATTCGAAACGAAAGCAGCCTTATAAACAACAAAACAAAATGCGAGTGAAAATGTGGTGAACAACGCGCGTGGATATCTATTTTGGTCCGCTTGGTAGCGTTTTCCAAATGATTTTATTTTGTTGTTTTTGACTTTTAGGAGAAAATTGTGAAAACAACTTTCAAATAGACATGCTTGTTTTTTATTGTACTCGCCTAATACTTGTTTGGACTTTTAACTCTTCCTATTTATCTAATTATAGATTGAAAAAATTGAAATTATTATAATTAGGGCAACAATCCATAGATGTTTTTTTTTTAATTCATTTATTTATATTTTAACATAAATATTCTCAAACTTGGAAGCCTAGCTAGGATAAAATGCCAAATATCTTAAATACTCTATATAACCAAGACAACAAGAAAAACACATATGATAATGTTATATATACCAATTCAGCACATAGTTTTTAACAAACTAATACAAAACTCTGAGTCTTAATCAATGAAACTAGGCAGTCGTACGTAAGTTTATATATATATATATATATAAAGATAAATCTCATATACGAGTTTAAGTTAAACGCCAAGCGTTTGTCATACTGCATTGAAACAAAGGACAAGACCATATAAGAGCAATAAGAATTTCTACTCTATTCATTAAAAAATAAAAAATAAAAAAGAATTTCTCCTCATGAAATGTAATATAGTGTTTGTTGTTTAGTGATTTCTGGCAAGCCGTACTACTAACTGCTTGCCATTCTGAAACTCTGAAACATTAACTAAAATGATTACTTGTTTTTTTTTTTTTGGACCATTTATATGGTCATATACGGGCATTCAATTTTTCAGTAATTTTGAGGGAAAAAAAAAAATTTAGATTTCTAACGTTAGGACATAAAACTCTGAACTCCCCTCCATCTACTGATAAATTAATTAATATTGCTTGTCAAAATTCTTGTTTTCTTGTTTCTCGTACGTCTTGAGCATAATAGTTCTTTTCTTCTATCATTGTTAATATGTTGTTTCAAGAATCCGAGTATGCAGAAGAACTTAATTTTCTCAGGTGACATTTGGCAAGAAATTAATCTAACATATGTATGTGTGTATATATGTATGAACAAGACCACATCAAATTACTTCTTCTGTCCGAGGAGGTCTCCTTGCTGTCCAAATTAATCCAAATATGTTGTTAAAATCAGGGACAGTCGCAGTTGACTTTCTGAAACGGCAGAGAGAATCTGATGATCTCACTTCCTTGTTGTGTTGATAGGGAAAAGAATTGGCAATTTAAAAAAAAAAAAAAAAAAGACTCAAGAGTATACTCTAGTCACACCGGCCGTGACGAAACATTTGATTGTTTTATATATATATATATATATAATCAACAGTCCATAGTAGTATATATTTATGTGTTTATTCTTCGGAGAAATGATGTATAAAATAATGTGTATAATGTAAATGCGTATATACGCATTGTGTATATAAATATATGTATACGTACTATTTAGAAGCGTAAAGGGCACAAGGACGTCTCGAGGTAGAGAAATTTTTGAACGGTTATGCGGTTGTCCTTTTATGAATGGTGTCATGCAAAGCCGGCGAGTTTATTCATGTTTAGTGAAATTTGATCAAGTTTTGCATGGAAAACTTGATCTCAAATTGTTGTTGCACGTGATCAGGGACCCACATTTGCATGGTCTCAACTAGCACTTACCTAATTCCTCTACTATTGCTTTCATCTTGCCACAAGAAAAATCATAATATATATATATATATATATATGTATATGTACAGCTAGCCGAGGACAAAGAAATCGCGTGCCTTCCACAGGACAGCTATGTAGTCGCTTTGGGCATTGTCTAGTTTCACTTGGTACATAAAATTATCTTGTTTCCTTTAATATAATAGTTGTATTTAAATATCCGTTTGAATCTTCCTTTTATTATTGTATTTAAATAGAATATATATTTGGATTGTTTGTATTTTGAATAGTTATTATAATGTGTACTGATAAGAGAGATAATATATAACGTATAATAAAAATAGATAGAAAAAATGAATTAAATGAATTATAAAATAAGTATGTGTACTATTCAAATATAGGTGTATTAAAATATAATAATAAAAGAATCAAATAAGACGTATTATATTGTATTATAGTTGAATTGTGAACCAAACAAAGTATAAAAACTAATCAATTTGTAGTTGAATTGTGAACCAAACAAAATATTAAAACTAATCAATTTAGCCAAATACAATGGTCGAGGTAGAAAAGTTTTTTAGCCAAGGCATAATTAAAATAGTTCCCTCAAAATAAATAAGTGGTATTTTTTTTTTGTTTACTCGTATCTTCCCCCTTAATTGAGTTAAAATGATTTCTTAAGGCTTCGTTTGATATTTCAACTTAACTCTAATTAAATTGTATTTTTTCATATCAGTTTTTATCTTTTTTTTTAAGTCAACAAAAATTATAATTAATTTTTTAAAAATCAACCAACTTAACTTAAAAATTTCATTTCTAACATGAAAATCAAATACAAGTTGGGCTTTTGCATTAGGAACATTTCTATAATTTTAATTATTAGGTAGAAATACAACTATAAAGTTTGTTATTTTATGGGATACCACTTAAGTTTTTCAAAAATATTGTATGTGAAATTCTAAAATTTGAGTAAGGATACATTGCCGCATTCAACTATATATATATATATATATATATATATAGCTTAATCCTGCTTTTGACTGAGAGGGCTCCTTTAATTTTCAGAATTTAAAACTGTTGCTTAGAAACATAGGTTTAATAAGTTGGATAGATTTATGAGAGTAGATAAATGGTCTTTATCGATACCTTAGTGCATCACAATCACTACTCAATGAGTAATTTTAATTGATTTGAAAACCACTAACTTCAAACATTCAAATTTTTCTAGAGATTTGGGAACTTATCCACCAGAGTAAAATTTAATTAAAAAAACATAGATCTTTATCGATACCATAGTGAATCACAATCACAACTCCATATGTAATTTTATGCGATTGGGCAAACTTAACTAAGAAAAAAAAAAGGTTAAAGTAGCTGATTTGAGCATAATTAATACAACGTCAAATTCATATGTCAAAGTCCAATAATATATTTAAATAGGAAAATTACTGTACAAAACAACGCTGTCTTCAACACTAAATCTAGCTATTGTTATTTTCGGTGGCAAATTTTTTGTTAAGTATAATAAACTTGACATCCAATTGCTATTGACTTATACTTTTATTTTTTAAATTTGATCATTATAACATTATGATCATTGTCAAATTATCTAAATATGAAAAGTTTATTTTTTATAAAATTCAAAACTTTATAATGATGATAAAAGATAAAAATATTATAGATAACCCTATGTATTAGAGTACAATATTGGAAAATAGCAAATCAATATGCTTCGGTGATACTTTTTTCCCCCTAATGAATTCAACATTCATAGGAGAGTGCTTTGAAGAAATGATCTTATGAGAAATTTTATTTGTAGAATGAGTTTTCCAAAATTTTATTTTGTAAAATAATTTTGACACGTCTTGAATTTATAGAACTGCACATCTTACAAAACGTTTAATGTAAAAATTAAGAAAAATCATTTTACGAATTTCATTTTCCATTGTGACTCTTTAACAGATTCCTTTCACACAAATTAAGGTTTTGCAGTAGGGACGTTCCTCGTTAGGTTGGAAAGTTTGTGGAAATAATGACATTAATAATGAAGAATGACAGAGGCCTTTTTAAAGTATGTTGTTATTGGCTATGGAGATTATATGTCCAAAAGCACAATTCCAAAATGGTTGGAGAAGGACAATAATGGTTTTCCCTTCATTGATCGATGGTTCTTTGGGACCACATCATTCGGATGCAGCCAAAACGCATTCTTTTTGTCTCACTCAACCTTTTTTTTTTTTTTTTTTTTTTTAAACTTATTTTAATTAATTATTAATTAATTAATCAATTAAATTATTTCTATTTAAGAAGAGAAAACAAGATGGTGGGTGCCTTGTAAATATCGGAAAAACAAGAAAGAAAGCTTGTGTTCCGCTTCTGTCCAAACTAATATTCCTATATAAGAAACACATGGTCGCTTGTTGTTGGGATTTTTTAGGGCCCTATTGAAATATCTCTAAATAGAGAGAGAAAAATCTTGAGCAAAGTGAGAGAAAAACCAAATAAAAAGGGAAAGGGACAAGAAATGGCTGGTATTAACCATATCAACAATGGGAGTGAAATGAAGACTAATAATGTTGATCAATTTAAAGGTCTTGAGCTCACTGTATCAGCCATGGCTTGTACCCCTTTCCCTACCAATTTGCCCGTTACATTTCTAGGCCAAAATGGCCAACCCTTTTCAGAAGAAATCGTCAGAGAACGCAAGAGGATTAAGCAAAATCCGAGCTTCGACCACGTATTGCCATCAAGCAATAATAGTGTCTTATTTATTCCTTATAGCGGCGGCGGCGACGGCGGCGACGGCGGTGGCAGCAGCTGGTTCGGTGGCATCAGCCGCAGCGGCAGTACTAGCAGCCTCAACAGCCTGCAGTTCCGTGACCATGTATGGACCTATTCGCGAAGATTTATTGAGGCAGAGGCGGTAGAGGAGGCGGCTGCAGCCCTGACGGGAGGTGAAATGGAAAGCGGAGGCTCCTCCGAGGATGGAGAGGCGGAGGAGATTAGGCTCGTTCAGCTCCTCATCGCCTGCGCCGAGGCCGTGGCCTGCCGGGACAAGTCTCACGCGACGGTGCTGTTGACCGAGCTGAGGGCCAATGCTTTGGTCTTCGGTTCATCATTCCAAAGAGTCGCTTCTTGCTTCGTGCAGGGTTTAGCGGATCGCTTATCAATGGTAAACCCACTTGGGGCGGTTGGTTTCGTGGTTCCTACGATGAGTAACCCGGTGGATTACCATGTTGGGTTGGAGAAAAAGGTAGAGGCTTTACGCCTTGTATACGAGTTTTGCCCGCATATACATTTCGGCCACTTTGTGGCCAACATTTCAATATTGGAAGCCTTTGAGAGTGAGAGTTTCGTCCATGTCGTCGACCTAGGCTTGTCTTTAGGCCTACCTCATGGACACCAATGGCGGGACCTCATCCGAGGCCTCGCCAGTCGCTCTGGCCACCTGCCTAAGCGCCTGCGTATAACGGCGGTTGGCCTCAGCGACACATTCCGATTGATCGGAGACGAGCTAGAGCTCTACGCGAGCAGCTTGGGAATAAACTTGGAGTTCTTTGTGGTGAAAACCCACTTGGAGAATTTGACTACTAAGGACATCAACACGAGTGAAGACGAAGTTATTGTAGTGAACAGCATTTTGCAGCTTCATTGTGTGGTGAAAGAGAGCAGAGGAGCTTTGAATTCCGTTCTTCAGACAATTCATGAGCTCTCACCGAAAGTCCTTGTCCTGGTTGAGCAAGATTCAAGCCACAATGGGCCGTTCTTTCTTGGGAGGTTTATGGAGGCTTTGTATTACTATTCGGCTATTTTTGACTCCTTAGACGTAATGCTGCCAAAGTATGACACCAAGAGGGCTAAGATTGAGCAGTTCTACTTTGCAGAGGAGATAAGGAATATCATAAGCTGTGAAGGGCCCACTAGGATTGAGAGGCATGAGAGGGTGGACCAGTGGAGGAGGAGGATGAGCCGGGCCGGGTTCCAGGCCTCACCGCTCAAGTCGGTGGCGCAGGCACGGCAGTGGCTCGGGGGGAGGGAGGCTTGTGAAGGGTACACCATTGTGGAAGAGAAAGGGTGTTTGGTGCTTGGTTGGAAATCTAGGCCTATTGTGGCTGCTTCTTGCTGGAAATGCTGAACTAAAGATGGAACTCTAGTTTGCTTGGCTGCTCAATTTCGGACTACAAGAATAAAACAGACTCTAGTGTGTGAGGGAATTTGGAATAATTCTGTTTGTGTCTTTTGGTTTGATGTTTGTGTTTGTTAAGAAAGTACTTCAACTTTTGCCCAGATTCAGTGACTGCAAATGAGTCTTTTTAGGCTTTGAACGTGCTCTAATTTGGGTGACTATACTTATTATTAAATAAAAAAGTACTTGGTGTACATTTTTTTGGGTCTTTTTTTTTTGTTTTTTTTTTTCTTGTTTTTTTTTTTTTTTTTTTTTGGGATTCTTTAAAATGACCAAAAACATAAAAAGACTAACTGCCATTCAATTTTGCAGGTTTGGTTCATGTTTCAAGTACTTTCATGGAAGTTGGGACTCGGCAAGGACTAATATCTTCTTCCCCAAAGTCGATTCTAAATTGGAAATAAAATATTGGAATTATGAGAAAATTATGACTCATAAAAAAAAAAAAAAAGAGCTGATTGAAAACAATCCACACATGAAAAAGTTTTGGCATAATCTTATATGATCATTGATCAGCATATTGGAAGGAAAAAATTGAACATTATTTTCCAACAAAAAACATTACCCTAAGTTTGGCTGACATATCCAATTTCTGAAATTGGAAATTTTTGACTAAAAAATGTTTGTTTTAACTTTTTTTTAATCATTCTTTCGTTTTAAAAAATGAAAAACTATCTAAGGCCTCGTTTGGTGAATAAATTTAAACTGTCTTTTTTCATCTTAATTTTTATTTTTTTTTAAAAAAGTTTTTGTCTTTTTCTGAAAATGTTTTTGTCTTTTCTAAAAAGTCAACAAAAATTTTCAACCCAAATTGTACCTTTTCAACTTAAACTCATTCACCAAACGGACCCTAATTTTTAAACTTATTTTCTACAGTATTTTTTTGAAAAAAGAAAATATTTTTTTGAAAAAAATATTCTCATAATGTACTATTTCCATCACTATTTTTTCTTATTCTAAATAATTTTTTGTTTAAATTTTTTTTTTTTTGCATCCAAATATCATAGTAATCTTATAAAAAAAAGACTTTTTTATTTAAGATAAAAAAAATTCTTTTCAAAAATGAATATGTAATCTAAATCAGAGTCTTTAATGATCCATATAAACTAGCTAGGAGGAATATTAGTTGCATCTTCTCAAGGAAAATTGCATATCGCTCATAATAGCGATACGTCACTTCTATGTACAAGTTTGTTGTCCCCTTGTCAAAAAAAACAAAAAAAACAAAAAAAACAAAAACAAAAACAAAACAAAAGGTTTGTTGTCGTTTCAGCAGACAATGACGTGCCCTTTTTTACTTATGTTCTAAAAGGACATGTCGTTTCTAGCTTAATAGCTTAGTGTCTTTTAAACATAAGATTACAAGTGAGTTGAAAAATGAATTTCTATCTTTCCTCGTCAAATAGTTTAGTCGTTATTATCTTGTGCAAAAGTTTATTGTCATTCATCCAAGTTACTATTTACTGTTTATCTCTTTCTTCATTACAAGTTTACTGTCGTTTAGATGATAAAAGACAGCTCGATTTTCTTTAAAAAAAAAAAAAAAGTTTTGCTGTCGTTTTGTTCCCATACGTCAATGTCCTTTTATCTTTTAGGGTCTAAACTTTTTGTGTCGTTTTTACCCGTTGAGAGTTTGCTGTCGTTTGCTTCCCTAAACGCACTGCCATTTATCGTCTAAAATGTTGAAGTCGTTTTCATACAAAAATGAGTGTTCCAACAAACTAATCGTTTGTCGTCTAAAATTTTGCTGTCGTTCATTGAAAACGACTCGTTTATTCGACGAATCAAGATGACTGTTCCCATAAACTCCATATGGTTTATAGTCCAAGCTGTCGTCATTGATAAACGACATGTCGTTGAGTCGTCAAGACGGGGAAAGATGTGCTTTCCACCAACCAAAATAAAAAATTTTAAAAGATGGAAAATACGTAATATATATATATATATATATATATATGTATATATTCACGTGTAGAGAGAGAAGAGAGAGAGGAAATGGAAGCTCTAGCAGTGGTTGGCGGAGGAAGACCATTCCTTTCTTCATCATCCCTTGGAAGCTCACAGCCTGAGAGAAGTCGCAGAAGCAGCTTATCCTACACCCTCAAGCCTATCATACGCACCCACTCCCACCATTACTTATCAGCTTTTCCTGCCAATTCCCATCTCTTCTCTTCTCCTTCTCATCCCTCCAAAACTCCTCCCAAAACGCACATCTTCCTTCCGCGCTTGGTTGCCGCCTTGGTCTGCTTCTCTCTCCTCTTTCTCTCTCTAGAAGTCCACAACCCCATTTGGGTTTTTCTCTCATTTTCTTAATTTTTCATGAGAAATCTGAAAAAAAATAAATAAATAAATTTCTCTCTTTTTGTCCGCAGGAAGAAGTTGAGGAGACTTACATAATGGTCAAACCCGACGGCGTTCAACGTGGCCTTGTGAGTTCTCTCTTTTTTTGGGTAATTTATAAGTGTCTTATGTTTGGTTTCTTAGAAAGTCCGAGAATTTGCAAGAAATTTCAATTTTGATTCAGCTTTAATTGTTGTGGCGAACCTGAAAGCACTAAGACTTGATTTTTAGTGAAGCCAAACTAAATGACTTAGCTAAATGGAACATTTCAAACATGAATTTATAAAACTTTTTGGAGAATTAGTTTGATGGGCATTGAATTTTTAAGCTTGGTATATCCCAAGCTTTGATTAATGTGCGTCAAATTGAAATTGCTTTAGGTTGGAGAGGTAATTTCGAGATTTGAGAAGAAGGGGTTTAAATTGACTGGACTCAAGCTCTTCCAGTGCCCGAAAGACTTGGCCGAGGTTTGTTTTGTTCATGTTCTTTCTCTTGACTTGTTTTGAAGAGCCTCACCATGTACTCTTTTTGGAACTATAGTATTTTCATGTCATTTTGCTTTCTGGTTCACACTTGTGATGGTTTAGACGATGGACGCATTCTAAATATTAATGAAGGAAGAACGAGAGAAAAAAGGCAGAAAAGAGAATACGGGTTGTACACTGGAGAACTAGAGTATTTTCATGTCATTAGACCATGTAATTTTGGATGTTTTCACATTATACGTTTAGATTTCAATTTCGTATCGACTTAACGCCTTCTTTTGGTCAAATGCTGATTTTGATAGATAAGTAACAACTTTACCAATTGTGAGGTATAGAGTGAACAAGTAGCTGAACAAAATTGATGAAAACCTTCAAATCAGTAAAGTTGTCAATTAAGTGGTCAAAACTAGTAGTGACCAAAGAGAAGGAATTTATTTGATATTAAACTAAAATTCAAAGTTACAATGTCGAGGGTAGCTGAAATACATGGCGTGTATTAAAAATTCAGGGTATAAAACAGTATAAAACCGTTGTTTTCAATCTCTATATTTTTCTGATACCCAATCTGGAAAGCATGCGGTTCAATGATGCTATTGACTTGGTTTGATGCTTATTTGACAACTTCTATTTGTATAGGAGCATTATAAGGATCTCAAGGCTAAGCCTTTCTTCCCTAAGCTGATCAAGTATATTACATCAGGTCCCGTCGTGTGTATGGTGAGATATTTTTTCCTTTGGACCACTGAATTTGAGGTACTCTTTTTGCTTAGATCTTTTCAAGAACTCTGATCATGTTACCTTGATGATAAGGCGTGGGAGGGTGTTGGCGTTGTGGCGTCAGCACGCAAGTTGATAGGGGCTACAGATCCTCTTCAAGCTGAACCCGGAACTATAAGAGGGGATCTTGCTGTTCAAACTGGAAGGTGGGGCAGTTTACCCTTTGGTATATGATCAATCTCATATACACTGCATTGTCGTTGGTTGCAAAGAATCGCTTTTTCTGATTGAGCAATGAATCATGGAGAAAAAAGGGTCTAAATTTGAACTGTTTTGCAGGAATGTGGTTCATGGGAGTGACAGCCCAGAAAATGGCAAGCGTGAAATCGGTAAGGCCTTCGATGCCTTACTGCTTTACTATCACTTACTGAATCTAAGCGATATGATTACGAATCTAGGTTTTTCTCTGTAAAAGCTGACTTCCTAGTCCTGGCTTTAAGACATGAATATTCAGTAGTACCACTGCCTCTTCTACATTTGCAACAACATTTAAAATGGACACAAATAGTGCTAGAATATGCCTTTTTGACTCACATTTCTTTTGGCTTTCTCTTCCTTCTTCAAGTTTGTCGTCTCATCCATTGTTTGCACTCTGCAGCTCTCTGGTTCAAAGAAGGTGAAATCTGCGAGTGGACACCCGCTGTGGCACAATGGCTGAGGGAGTGATCTTTCAACCAAGCTCACCACCACAGAGGCATGTAATTTTGGAAGAGTTACCATGAGTACCCGTTTCTCCATTTTTGTTGTACTTGAATGATCGTAGGCAGTTCAACATCTTACATGTCTGTTTATCGGCTTGTCGGAACAGTTGATGACAGTTTTTTAATTTTTTGTTTTTTCACACACATTGTACTTTTCCATTCGATGAATAACAAATGGTCATCTCATATTTTTGTCATCTTTTCTCCATAACCATTAAAGGACCAGATTTCAGCAACTAATAGAAGTGGCAGATTTAAACAAAGTTCGATACTCCACATATATTCAGGTTTATGACTAACATAAAATTAATTGAGATGAGACACAATGTCTAGTGCTTGCCAAAAGTATCTTCAATGTTGTTCCCACTTTGCCCACTAAACGTTAAAAGCTCCAACCTTGTCTTCTAAACTTTGAATTAGTCCCACTTGACCTCCTTTCTTAGAATTTCCGTTAAAAGTTCAGGAGGGCAAAGTGGATATAACCTTCATTTCGAAGGGCATAGATGAGAGTAATCCAAATATCTGTTATTGTCAACACCACCTCAAGGGGTGAGCTTGCACAACATCCATGCAGAGATAAATATTTACAGACGGAGATTTTTCAGCAATATAGAAAAGTTATTTGTTTTCTATCAAAAGAAAAATTGGATTTTTGTCCTAGTCCTACAACATTGCTAGTTGCTTAACATTAATGGGAATGCATGAGCCTAAACCATTGAAGCATCTCTCTGCAAAAACCTTGTAAGCTGCTTCAGTTGGGTGATGTGCATCAAAGAAAGCATGTGAATTCCGGTCTCTGCACGGGGCTTTCTTGTGATCACATAATCCAAACGGCAACACTGCACAACATGGATTTGATGCATCTTTTAGACCTGCAAACATGCATAACGAGTTAAGTGACAAGTCAGTATGACGGTAGCGGTGAGTTATCATCTTTTCGTTAGTAGATGTAGCTAACCTAAATTTTAAATGACTCACCTGCGAGGCTCGGGTTTTCCACCAAACTTAAGGTATAGTTGTAATATTTTCCGAGGATGAAATTTGAGCCTTCAAGTTTAAACTGCAATTCTTGAAGCTTCAATGTGAGCTTTGCATTGTACATAAGTACCATAGCATTCAAGTGATTTACACATTTTGAATTTGCTGGTTTGAACTTGTTCACATAAAATGGCAGACAACCAAATGCTTCAATTTCAAACACCACAAATTTTCTGGCTCCCAATTTATACAAATCCTGCAAAATATATAAACGTATATATACATATGTTATTCCTTGCATTGTTTCATCTTTTTCTTTGTAATTCTAGAAAAGAAAAGTTATTTACCTTCAAGCGATTTTCAAGTTTCTCTACAAGGAGATCAAAATCACGCAAGTAATCTAGGGGGTTACTGCTATTTTCTTTTCTTAGAAAATTGAGGCTAATGTCGTTTACCCCCATAACGACAAGATAAATGGATTTCGACACGTGCTCTGAGAGCCTGTCATGGCTTTGAAACTGTGATGGTAAATATTCTTCAATAGTTTTCTGAAACATATCAACTTGTTCCCCCAAGCTCATAACACACTTCTGCATGATATAAATAAGACAGTTAGCAAAAGAAAAAAAAAAATCAAAACATAATTGCCATCATGGATTTATGGATAAATCACTATATTTTAAAAAAAATTATAACAAATTATTGAAATTTTCTAAATAAAAAAAATGATGTTTTTTTTAATGGTCAATCAGTAATTGACCATAGTTAATTAATGATTGACTAATATTAATCTATGAGATTTATAGTTAAATACCCTTTTTTTAAGAAGTTTTTTAATAAATGACTGAAGTTTTTAAAAATTAGTTAAAAGACTATTTCTTCTAAAATGGTTAATCAATTTTCTTAAACGGTCAATAAGTGATTGACCATATAATAGTTAATCAATAATTGACTGAGTCAATTACTGATTAATCATAACATAAATCACCAAATTTCATAGTCAATTACTGATTGACCATTAGTTAATTATCAGATTTTATTAGTCAAGTATCAAATTTTATAGTCAATAATTGACTGATCAAATCTAAAAAATAAAAAACAACCATTTTTTTAAATAAAAAAAAAGTTTGGTCATCTATTAAATTAGGTGACTAAAAAAGTTACCCAACCTAATTTTCCTTAATATATATCTTTCACTTGTTGAGTGTGGTCAACAATTGATTGACTACATAATTAATTACAGTGTTTTTCTTATCTAAAAAAAACACCTGTCATTTATTTAAAAAGTGTTTAAAAACTGCATAATTTTGTAAATTTTCCTAGTTATTAATTTTTTTTTTTGTGTGCAACAATTTGAACCACCAGAATCTTTAGTACTAAAATTGAATAGTATTCTTACAAAGATCTTAGTAGCCGTATCAGGAAGAATTCCAGCTGAGGAAGATCCGTAGTTAAAACCTTGTTGGAGGCTTTTTGTTGCACTACTATTAACAAGCCTAAATGCAGGTGGGACATTCAATCCAAGCCATTCAGCTGCAAATAATTAGATCATTAATTAATATTTGAATATATATATATATATATTATATTAAACTGAGAGAAGAAAATTGAAACCAAGAAATTCTAGAACATCCAAAACCTATCCTATAAAAGTTATCTCATGATTTATTCTTAGGGGTGCATGGTGGGCGGTTTTTCTGGGTTAAACAATACAAGACCAGCCTAAAAGAAGCCATTGACACACCACAAGCTGTAAAGACAATATTGCCATCATCAAAACGCAGAGCTGGAAAAGCACCAATAACTCACAAAGCAACAACAAAGAAGTGATCAAGCAACAACCAATAATCTTTCAAAGGGTAGTTTGCCAAGTAGAAGAAACCAAATATATATATATATATATATATATATTTCTATATATAAATAAAAGGAAGAAAAATAAGTTTAAAAAAAAAACCACCTTTTTTTTTTTTTTACAGCGAAAAGGGTATTCATATTTACCATCAAGGAGATCATAAAATACCACCAACATAGTATTTCGACATTCATTTCTACATTTTCTTCAGAAAATAAATGCTGTTGTATTTAACATATTACACACACACACACACCACACACACACACAGAACTACTTACCAAAGAAATCAGCTATGTTGTAACCATTGGTGGGCCTGCCTGAGATTCCACCAGGAAAATCTACACCATAAGGTGGATAATTTGCTTTAGCAAATGTGTTGAAGGGATTATTATTGCCAGCATCAATATTAGAGTCCCCAAATACATACAAAGCTGGTGCTAGTTCATGAGCTTTAGACACCCTCAAGAACAAGAACAAGAACAAGAACAAGAGGAAACTCCAAACAAGGAGAAGAGAAATAGAGGGCTTAACCATTTTCTTTCTTCTTTTTTTTTTTTTCAAGTAAATTTTTTTTTTTGGATTTTTCCCCCCTATATATGTCGAGATTTGTGAATGAGTCTGTGGCGTCATATATATCTCTGTGTGTGTGTGTGTGTGTGTGTGTAGGTAGTTTTGTGGTGTCTAGTTTCAAAAACCGAATGCAGCTGAAAAATGGAACCAATTTTGACCAAATATATTAGAATAGTAAGAGGGGCAAGAGCATAAAGTTTGAACTCTTGTCAAAAGTAAACAAATTAATTTGTCCACCAATTACTAGAAACATGATTTGGATATATGCTCTCCTAACTTTATCAGTTCCCTGTTTTTTCTAGAATGTTGGGCTGGCTAGTTGTTTATGCTTTCGCAATGAGAAGTTCATAAAGTTCTTCACTTTTTGTTTTTATTATTACTATTATTAGTTTTTTTTTTTTTTTTTTTTTTTTTCACTTTTAGCAATATAAACAGCTATCTCTCTCTCTCTCTCTCTCTCTCTCTCTTTGGACTGACCTTCAATAATGGTGTTGTGAGCAAAATAATATTGTGTGACTATACTAGCACATGAGTCAATATTTCTCTTTCGGTCTGCATGGATCGCGTCTTGTTGGACAATCTATATTTATATCTCTAACATGTAACTCTAATATTTGTGACTCTAATATGTGTCAACAACAACAGTAGTAGCAGCAGCAACAACAACATATTTTCCTATCTCCTGAAGATTCTTACAATGTGAAAATTGTGAATTTTTTCATCAGTTACATTGATATGGTTTTGCACTAATATTCTTTCATGCTCTAAAAACATGACTCCTAATCACATTATTCTTTCGTTTTAGTTTTTAAAATACTTCAGAATCAATTCTCAAGTTATATATTAAGCTGTCTCATAATATCCTTCCACAAAAAGTAATATTAAAAAATAGACTGTAGTTGCCAACAAAAAAATCAATTGTGTTTTAGTCAGGGTTAATTTTGTCATGTTCACATCTTAGAACCTTTGTCAAATATGGATTTCAATACCTTTTGTTAAATTTATATTTTTTTATTTTTGAAAGTCGTAAATTTTAAAACACTTTTGCCGGCCTAACGTCAAATTGACAAAGATTATTTCTAACAAAAATGGACGTGAACTTTATATGATAACTTCCATCTATTTTTTAACATCATTTTGAATAGAAGAACTAATCTTGTGAGATAAATTGATAGTTCCATGATAATTTTAAGAAGGTAAAATTTATAAACAAAAACTGGGATTGGACCTACAGCTCAAGGACCTAAAATAAAATTAATTTTTTCTAAAAGCTATATCAATGAGAAAAGAATTCATTCTGAAATGTGCAAAATCACGTGCAACAATCTATCAGATTTGAACACTTACGATCCCCTTATGTTTTATAAAAATGCCAAGGAAAACACGTGCAAGTAGAAATCGTCTGAAAATTTTCCCCTCATGATAGGTACTAGGGTCCAAATTTTTCAAAGCAAAATGGCTGGACAAAGTTTTCTTGGGTTTGAAAATGTTTCGACTACTCTAGAAGGACAATATTATTTTCCTTTGGAGCTCAAAGGAAAGGTTAAAATTTGTATTTACTTCCTTTTGGAGGGAAAAAAAAAATTATAGAGACGATTGATTTCCTCTCCTGTTTTAACAATTTTCTTTACATGCTATACACGTCACAAATAGAGGTTTATCTAGTTGTCATGGACAGTTGCACTTTCTATACCACAGGTTTTAGTGGTTAAAATTTGTATTTACTTCTCTTTTTTTGTTTTTTGTCAACATTTTTTTTTTTTTGGCTTTATTATAGCTCGTTGAGTTGTATTTCCTTCAATTAACTTTTCTTTTTCTTTTTCACTAAAATAGAACAAGAAACTTGGTGCCAAACTTGTAAGGATGTTATAGCGAATCATAATGCTAATTGTTCTCTCTAACTATTTAATAAAACATGACCTTCATTTTTCACTGTCGTAGTAGGAACTACTTTTTTAATTAGATAAATTTTTTTTCGTCTAATTTATGAATATTCATATTAAAAATTTGTAACGTATAACACAAAACAACGGTTTAGACTAATAATATAAAAACAAGATCCTATTGTAGAAGTTTCATTAATATGCATCCTAATCTCTAATTTTAAAATGGTTTATTATCTATCCTTAGTATAGGATTTTCTGTTATCACAAAAAAGCGTAACGTCATTCAACATACAATTTAATTTCCGTAACTGGTGTATTATAAATGGTATCATATCAAATGAAAAATTTCTCCAAAATTTAAAAAATTGCCAATTTTTCATATGTTACACTGTGTAATTTTTATGCCAATCTGCATGAGCCACGCAAAAATATCGTCTAAAAGGTGCTCAGTTTTATCAACCGTTTCCTCTATAAATACGACCCCAATTTTTCTAGACAAACGCATCGCAGGAGAAGTTTATTTCATGTTTCCTTTGTTTTTGATAAGATAGAATTAAGCTCCAACCTTGTCAAAGAAAAAAAAAATTACAAAAAACTTATCTTGCTTTCAAAATGTTTCGACCAAATATGAAGGATAGTATTTTGTGAACTCAAGGGAAGGTTAAAATTGCTAGAGACCAAATCCATTGAAAGGCTAGTTAGAAATATGTTGCATTGGAAAACAAGGGAGGAAGGAGGAGAATATGCTCACAATCATGTGGGCTATTCATCAACTGGATGCTACTTCTCAATTTGCTCTTCGCCCTCCAATCGGTAATAATTATTTAAACTTGATGTGTTCTCTAGTACTCAAATTAATTTTGGTTCATTAGTACGGATTTTTAAAATAAAATTATTTTTAACAAAAGAAGACAAATGAAGTTTGCTCATTATTATTATTATTTTTTTTAACTGATGAATAATTTCTTTTGTTATGTTGCAGCCTCATATCATTGCCGGGAAATAGGTGAATTTAACAGCAAATAGGTGTACGTGTACCCAACTCGCGGCTGTACCGCGGGAGACGATGAGAAGGAGGTGTTGGGATTTTATTAATTCCTATTATAGACTTACATATTAAATAATAATTATCTTATAGGCTATTTAATTTAATAGAGCCGAATAAGTGATCTATTAATTGGGCTCTAGAGATTTCTATTGGGTATGTGTTTTAATGTGTAGAAACCCAATACTAACTAAATTAGGGTTGATGGGAACCTAACTTGAGTTAGTATATAAAGGTCATTATAAGGGTTGTGGTCCCAAGTCAAATCATAATACGTAATATTTGTTCTCATCCTCCTTCCCATTAAGAGAGATAATCCATAAAGCATCTTAGGTAACTAAAGAGATTTAACTGTGAAAGACTTCATCCTTTTTTAATTTATCTTCATGGATTCAGGTACGTTTCTGATTAATTTTTCTTGATAATTTGACATGAGATCTTGGATTTGGTGATAGTTTTAATCAATTAAAGTATAAATGGTATCAGAGACAAGTCATGTTGAATTATTGAGATATATGTGTTATATTTGATATGGGTGTATTCAAATTCAGCAATTTCCGGCATTAATTGTTGAGGTTGAAAAGTATTGTTAGAAGCATGGGGTGTCTGGTGCTTGGGACGAATTTATGGATGAAAGCTTCCCAAAGCAGGCCATGAAGATAAAGAGAATACAACGTTACGGAAGAGTACAAACTTGGTAAAAGAAGCAGAGTCATGAATTTTTTCTGCGACTTTTGGTTCATATAGATTTGAATATAAAGTTTGGTTGAAATTCAAATTTTTTAATTAGAAGAAAATACTGTAAAAAAAGAGAGAGGGAGAGAGAGAGACAGAGTTTGAATTGTGGTTCAAACCCATTACTCAGACAATCTAAATGTCGGTTCGTTTCCTGTACTCTCGATATGAACATAAAATCTTTTAGAAATGGAAAATAATTTAGAGAGATTTTCCTGTAAGGTGCTCGTAGAATTTTTTTTTCTTTCAAATAATTTAGTATAATATACAGTCTTTATAATTTGTATTTTTAGTCCGTTTATTAACAGTTCATGGGTTTGAGATTTTCCCAACGCAGAGATGTAAGGATCAGAAAATTTAACAAAGGATGAAGATTTCTGATTCCTTAAAACAAAGTCACATGCCGGAAAAAAGAAATACTCATAATATCAGTAGATTCACGTTGCGCCGGATATTTTTACTACATTTTCCGGATATGAAATTCATGTCATAAATAGTAAAATTCATTAAGGTTTATCTTATCAATTTGTCAATGTATTCTCTCTAATTTTAAATGAGTAATATCTTTATTCGGATAAAAAAAATCCATTAAGAGTCTCTTATCAATTTGTCAATGAATTCTCTCTATTTAGTAAATACGAGTAATGTTATTTCTATAATTGTTGGATAAGTTCTTTATGAGTTATTAAAATATAAAATCCATTAAGATTCTCTTAATTCAATATCAACCTGTCATTGTATCTTTACTATATTGTCGGATTTGTATATAAATAAAAGAAAACAAATCCGTGGAGAAACTTTTGTGCCAAAAACGTCAAAATGTTCTCACAAGGTAAGAAAAACATAACCCCTAGGCTCGTTATTACACACACATGTATTTGGTCTATATACAAAGAACAATACATTTTGAACAATTTTGAATGCACTCCTCCATTTTGTCGCCCGGACTCTGTATAAGTAATATCCTAATTTCTCAATGCAAACACATTTAAGTAGAAATTTGTCACAAAAATTTTCTCTTCATGACAGGAATTAGGGTCCAATTAATTTTCCAAATATTATGAAAAAGGTTTTTTCGTTTCAAAATGTTTCCACCAATCAAAAAGGATAGCATTTGGGAGCTCAAAGGAAAGTTAAAAGCTATATATATATATATATAGAGAGAGAGAGAGAATTATCTATACATATACTGGTTAAAAATGGGTGGTATGGGAAATATAGGGATGGAAGATGCTCCCAGTTATGTGAGCACATCACAAAGGGAGGCCGGAAGACTAGTACTTTTCTAAACTTGTTATCTTTTCTTTTTTATTATTATTTTTATACGTGTTATCTATCTTACTATTTTTTTATTGCTCTATCAATTTAATTTAGAGAAAATATTATCTTGTAAACTTCCAGATATTTTCTTGGTCATGATTTTTTTTTTCAAAAAATTTTTTTTTGGTCGAAATATCTTTTGGGTTCAGTAATTTGTCATTTATGTTCAAAATTAAATGTTTGCCTCTAGCCCATAACGATACATATATATATTTGAAAGACTTGAATGATTGTATTTTAGTTATTCCTAATTTTAAAAGATAATGACAAATTAGAATTATGTGAATTGTCCTTTAAACTTCTTTTTTTCTCTTTATTTAACCGATCCGAATTTGAATGACAGTCTGATTGAAATGCCAAGCTACGAGCAACGTCCTCCAAAGCAAAGTCAAAGCAAAGGGGCAAAATGTTCATTTGCAATGGCTTTCCTTGGCTCATCATGAGCTCCATTCCCATTGTTCTTGTCGTCCGGGGAGCTGAAGTAGGGCAAGTTTTGCGATCGGAGATCCATCGGTTGGGTTAATTTACGACGTTTTTAAATCCTCACAAAACCCGATAAATCTTTCGGCAACTCCTCATCTTCTCACCAGCTAGCCTAGCATTGGAAGGCGTACCTAACTCTTGATGCGTAGGAATGCGATACACAAATTATGGTTTGTAAATGTTTTGTTAGAAGTTTAGGGTGTCTGGTTTTCGATCGGGATGAATTCATGGATGAGAGTTCCTACGCGAATATTACATTATGAAATTTTGTAGAAGATGCATAGTCAAGATTTCTTTATCCAAATGTAGTTAATTTTTAGTTAACAAAGGCGCAGACAAAGAAAAGAAAAGGAACAAGAAGTACAAAAGGAAAAGGAATATCTGGTACTTATTTTTAAGATAAATTATAACTATACATGTTATAAAAGTTTTTTTCTCCTTACTGTTTTAATTTTTTAAAGCTTGTACTCTCAATAAATATTTTTTTCCGAATATTATATTGCTTTTTTTCTTATACTCAAACTAATCTCTCTAAAAACACACTCAAGCACAATCTAGATTAATACCTCATCACTATTTTCAAAATATTTTCACCATAGCAGTTAGAGCTACCTTTTAATTGTTAGATAAATTTTTAATGGTCTAATCTATGAGTTTTCAAATTAAAAATTAGCAACGTACAATATAAAATAGCAATTTCGATGATAATCTAAAATAATATCATAGTGAAGAAACTTCCTAAAATAAGGGAGCTCCGTCATTATGTATCTTAAACTAGGGAGGAGGAAGAAGAAAATGCCCACAATCATTTGGGCTATTCATCACCTGGATGCTACTTCTCAATTTGCTCTTCGCCCTGCCCACGATTTCAAGGCAAACGCATCGCATGAGAAGTTTGTTTCATGTTTTCTTTGTTTTTTTTTTATAAGATCAAGTTGGGTTCCAATATTGTCAAAGAAAAATAATACAAAAAACTCGTCTTGCCTTCAAAATGTTTTGACCACTACAAATGATAGTGTTTTGGAACTCAAAAGAAGGTTAAAATTACTAGAGACCAAGTTCGTTGAGAGAAAAATTGTGTTTTTTATCAGGGTTAATTTTAACATTTTCACGTTTTAGAACCCTTTTCAAATTTGGACTTCAATTTTGAAAATGTAAATTCTCAAAACACTTATGCTTAGAGCCTTTTCTAGTTGTCATGGACAGATGCACTTTCTATAACAGTGGTTAAAGTTTGTATTTACTTCTCCTTTTTGTCACCTTTTTTTTTTTTTTTTGGGCATGTCAAGGGCGTATTTTAATAGCTCGTTGAGTTGTATTTCCTTCAATTAACTTTTGGGATTTTCTTTTTCTTTTTAAATAAAATGGAACAAGAAACTTGGTGTCTTAATAGCTTTCTAGAGTGTGCCAAACTTGTAAGGATATTCTAGCAAATCATAATGCTAATTGTTCTCTCTAGCTATTTACTCTAAAACATGGCCTTCGTTTTTCACTGTCATGGTAGGAACCGCTTTTTTAATCATTAGATAAATTTTTTAATAGTCTAATCTATAGATTGTCACATTAAAAATTAATGATTTCTAGCGCAAAATAATAGTTTCAACCGATAATACAAAATAAGATCCTATTGTAGAAACTTCCTAAAAGGGAGCTTCATCAATATGCATCCGAATCTCTAATTTTAAAATGGTTTATCATCTTTCGTTGGCATTTGAATCTCTATGATATCAAAGAAGTGTAACGTCATTATAACATACATTTTAATTTCCGTAACTGATGTGTTGTAAATGGTATCAAATCACATGAAAAATCTTTCAAAATTTAAAATATGGTCAAAATTTAAACAAGGGAGGAGGGAGAAAATATGCCCACATTATCGTGGTCTCAACAGCAAATGAATTATACTTCTCTAGATGCCCTTCACCAAGTAATCGGTAATTATTTAAACTTGATATGTTTTCTACTACTTAAATTTTGGTTCATCAGCATGGATTTTTTTAAAAAAATTTATTGTTTACAAAATATGACAAGTAAAGTTTGCTCCTAATTTTTTTTTTCTTTTTTACTGATGAATATATATATATAGATATATATGTATGTTTTTTTTTTATTATTATTATGTTGCAGCTACCTCATATCATCGCCGGGAAAGCAGTAAATTTAACTGTAAATATGTGTATGTACCCGACGCGGCTGCACTGCAGGAGAGGATGAGAAAGAGGTGCATGTTTTGTTAGAAGCAAGGAGTGTCTGGTGCTTGGGACGAATTTATGGATGAGAGCTTCCCCAAGCAGGCCTTGAAGATATTAGACAAACTTGTTATAAGAAGCAGAGTCATGAATTTCGTCTACGATGACGTTTGATTCATAGATTTGAATACAAAGTTTTGGTTGAAATTCAAAATTTTTAATGAGAAAAATGCTGTTAAAAAAAAAAAGTTTGAAATGTTATTTAAACTCATTTCTCAGACAACCACGTAGTTTCGTTATCCAAATGTACTTTCGTTCGTAACTATACTATAGATCTAAACACGAAAATTTGCAGAATAGATTTCATAAATGGTTAAACTTACATGTAATTGAGACAAATATTCTTGTGTGGCGCTCTAGAATTTTTTTTCTTTCAAATTTAGTATAATACATTCTTTATTTTTATTTTTAGTCCGTTTATTAGCAGTTCATGGGTTTGAGATTTTCCCAACCTCCATGCAGAGATGTAAGAATCAGCAAATGAAGGATTAATAACAAAGGAGGATGGAGACTTGTGATGAATTACCAAAAAAAAAAAAAAAAAAATCCCTTTATGATTCTAGTAGATTCACATTGTGTCGCTGGTTTAGAAAGCATGAAGCAGACATATCTTTTCTTATTTCTTATTTTATTAAAAAAAAAAAAAAGAAAGAAAGAAAGAAAGAAAAAGAAAAAGAAAAAACTGTTTCAAAGACTCCTAAAATTTTTAGGATGTTCATCGGATAATTAATTTCTGTGTTATATATAGTATATAAAATCCATTAAGATTTCCTTATTAAATTGTCAATGTATTCTCTCTAATTTTACAAATGAGTAATATTTTATATTATATTCGTTGGATAAGTAATTTCTGTGTTATATATAGTGTATAAAATCAATTAAGATTCTCTAACCAATTTGTCAATGTATTATCTTTAATTTTAAAGATGTGTAATATATTTTACTATATCTGATGGATAAATAACTTTTGTGTTATACATAGTAAATGAAATCTGTTAAGATTCTCATATTGATATGTCAATGAATTCTCTCTAATTTTAAAAACGGGTGATGTCATTTCTTTAATTGTCGTAGATTCCCTTAATTAAATATTATCAATCTATCTTTACTATAATTGTCGGATTTGAATAACAATAGAAGAAAACAAATCAGTAAAGAAAGTTTTAAGCCAATAACTTCAAAATATGCCCACAAATTTAGAAAATAATGCACACACACACGCACACAATTATGCATATATATAAACATTTGTCTATATACAAAGAATAATACATTTTGAAAAATTGTTAACAACTCCTCGATTTGTCGCTTAGACTCTATATAAGTAATATTTTAATTTTTAATAGTCAAGGCAAACACATCTAGTAGAAACTTGTCTCAAAACTTTTCTCTTCATGACATGAATTATTAGTGTCCAAATTTTTCAAAGAAAAAGGCTAGGAAAAGGTCTTTTGGGTCCATAATGTTTCCACCAATAAAAAAGGATAGCAATTGGGAGCTCAAAGGAAGGTTAAAAGTTAAATATAGAGAGAGAGTCATCTATTTATATGCTAGTTAAAAATGGGTGGTATGGGAAATATAGGGATCGAAGATTCTCCCAATTATGTGAGCACATCACAAGGGAGGCCCCTCTGAATAGTACTTTTCAAAACTTGTTATCTTGTTTTTTTTTTTTTTTTTTTTTTTTTTTTTTTTGCGTGTTATCTTTTCTAGTTGCTAAATCTTTTTTCCCCCCTTATTGCTCTATTATTTTAATTTTGAGAAAATATTATCTAGAAAACTTATAGATATTTCTTTTGTCACCATTTTTTTATTTCAAAAAAAATACTACAGTAATATTTTCTTTTGTCCAAAAATCTTTTGGGTTCAGAAATTTGTCATTTATTTGCAAGATTAAATGTTCTGATCCTGTCCTTAACGATTATATACAAATATACATATTTTGAAAACTTTAACGATTATATTTTAATTTTATTATGTGAATTATTGTTTAAACTTCTTTTTTATCTTTATTTAACTAATCTGAATTTAAATGATTCAGCAATGCAGTCTGATGAGGAACTGGTCAGAATTAATAGCAAAAATTAAGTCAAAGCAAAGAGGGCAAAATGTCAACATTTGCAATGACTTTCCTTAGCTGATCATCTCCGTTGCCAGCGTTGTTGAGACCGGGCAGTCGAAGCAGACAACTTTTGCGATCGGAGTTTCATCGGTTGGGTTAATTTACGACGTTTTTAAATCTTCACAAAAACCATTAGTCTTGCAGCAACCGCTCATCTCGTCACCAACCCATCATTGGAAAAAATACCTAACCATTGATGGGTTGGAATGCAATACACAATTTATTGTTCATAAATGTTTTGTTAGAAGTTTACGGTGTCTGGTTTTCGATAGGATGAATTCATGGATGAGAGTTTCTATGAGAATATTACAGTTTGAAATTTTGTAGACGATGCATAGTCAAGAATTTTGTAGTTTCTTTATCCAAATGTACAATTTTGTAATAAACAAAGGCACATGCATGGAAAAGAATCCGGCACTTATTTTCAAGATGAATTGTAAACATACATGTTATAAAAGTTTTCTCATTTCATTTGCATTTTCTAAAGCTTAAACCCACAATAAACATTTCTAGAAACGTATTCAAACACAATTCTATCAATTTTTTTTTTATACTCAAACAAATTTAAAACACAATCAAGTACAACTTAAATATCTCATGCCATTACCTAAATATTTTCGTTTATATTTTCATAGTGAAAAATAAAAATAATTGCCAAAATACTCTCAGGGCCCTTGGCGTTGAACGTTCTTAGAGTGGGCAAAGCTTGTTAGGATGTTCTATCAAATCCTAATGCTACTCGTTGTCTCTTACTAATTAATCTATGCTAGGACCTTCTAATTTCTACAAAAGGAATTATACTTTCTAATCGGATTAATCATTTAGCGGTATGATTTATAAGTGTACGTGCTAAAAATTAGAGTACATGGCATAAAATAGCTCTGATACTCGTATATCATATCATTGAAAATTTAATCCAATAACTAAATTGTAATTCTGACATAATTGTGCACAATAAAAGGTCCTATGTACCGTAAACACTTACTCCCTAAAAGGGAGCTTCATCTAATATGTATTCTGATCTTTAATTTTAAAATTGTTTATTGTCTTTCGTTAATAAAGGATTCTCTGTAATTTCAAAAAGGAGCATAAAGTCATTTTAATGTATGTTTTAATTAGTGTATCGTACCATAAATAGTAACAAATCTCTTGAAAATTGCTCTAAATTTTAAAATACAGCCAATTTTTCATATGTTATATTGTGTAATTTTTATGCCAATCGCCGTGGAACATGTCAAAATATTATCTTAAAAATGGTCGCTTTTATTGGTCAAGTTCTCAATAAATACGTCCATGAGTTTTCTAGGCAAATGCATCGCAGGAGAAGTTTGTTTCATGTTTTCTTCGTTTTTTATAAGATCAAGTTAGGTTCCAATATTGTCAAAAAAACAAAAACAAAAAACAAAAAAAAACAAAAACACTCATCTGCTTTCAAAATGTTTCGACCAGTTACGAAGGATAGTATTTTCGAACATGAGGGAAAGTTAAAATTACATCTAGAGACCAAATCTATTGAAAGGCTATACGTAGAAATGGGTTTCATGGGAAAACAAGGGAGGAGGGAGAAGACTACGCTGACAATTGTGTGAGCACTTGAATGGCACTTCTAGATTTGCCCTACGTCGTGCAATCGGTAATCATCAAAACTTGAAATGTACTTTTTTAGTACTCTAATTTCGGTTCATTAGGTACGATTTTTTTTTTTTTTTTAACAGAATATGATGAAAAATAAAGTTTTCTCTTAGCAGCGTTTCTCTTAGCAGCTTCCTTTATTTTTATTCTTTTTTTTTTTTTTTTTTTTTTTGGCGATGAATAATTCCTTTAAAATTTGTTTTGTAGCAGCCTCATGTCCTCCTTAAGCCAGGATATCGTCGGCCACATCGCAATGGATGAGTAAGGAGGTGTGTATGCAGTACTCACAGATCTTCAGATCCTTTGAATAGAATGGATCTTAGTAAGATTTTCGATGACCTCATTTGTGGACTTTGCAACATGGCTCACCCGGTGCACAGCCCGGCACGGTTGTACCATTCGAGAACACGAGGAGAATGAGGTGTATGTTTTGTTAGAAGTATGGGGTGTCTGATGCAGAGTCGTGAATTTTGTTCGTGGCGTTTGTTTCATATGTTTGAATATAAAATCTTGGTTCAACTTCAAAATTTTTAATAAGAAAAAATAGTAGTAAAAAAACGGTATTTGAATAGTCGTTCAAACCCATTTCTCAAAGAAGCACGTATAGTTAACTTTACGTGTGGTTGCAAGTATAACCTCATGCTAATTTCATCATAAGTTTTATATAGAGTTCAAATCATGGTGGATTTTTATGACAATACCAATTTGAAACCAAAATTTTTGAATTAATACTCCAGAGATAACACGCTAAAGATAACTTATATCAAAACCAATAGTATTATGTATTTTCTATTTAATTAATTCTCCCCTTAATATAGAATCACTTTTCCAAGAGATCATACTACACGAGAGAATTCATTACAAAAACTGAAACTTTTTTTACAAATTACTAAAAAGAAGAAATAAAAGATATCAAATCACAATGCAAAGGGAATTAATTAGGGGGAAAAAAACTACAGAAAAACAGCTTTTCGTAAATATATCACAGCATAGCTAATTGGTTGACATTCATTGGCAGACAGGAGGCTGAGCCAGTGAAGCAATTTTTTGCCATAAGCTTGTACGAGGCTTGAGTAAGGTGAAATGCATCAAAGAAGACATGGGAATCCCGGTCTTTGCAAGGCGGTTTGTTTTCATCACATGGTCCGAACGGCGATGTTACACAACATGGCTTAACTGCATCTTCTATCCCTGCAAAAATTTCACCGCAAAATTTTATTGATCAATATACTAGTTATACATAATAGGATAATATATTTATCTCTATGTTTCTACACGTCGTGAATAGGATGACACCTACTAATAACCCCACTCTGCACCTAGTTCACTACACAATGTTATTTGTGAAAAAAGAAGAAAGTTGGATGTCATGCTAATCTTCTCTGTATCATTTTAATTTTATTGGACGTTCGACTGTCAGTTATTCCGTTTATCAATTTTATAGGAAAAAAAAATAGGTACATGGTGGGAAGAAAGTTGACTCACCAAAGATTTCTGGAGTTTGAACCAAATTCAAAGTGAAATTGAAGTACTTAGCGACGACAAAGGTTGAGCCTGCAAGTTTGCATTGGAGTTGT
Source organism: Ficus hispida (assembly GCA_025413025.1). Lineage (NCBI taxonomy): Eukaryota > Viridiplantae > Streptophyta > Magnoliopsida > Rosales > Moraceae > Ficus > Ficus hispida. The sequence continues at coordinate 4,112,350 of CM046366.1, forward strand.
TTGAGCTTCACCTGAAGCTTTTTGTTGTGCAAAATTATAATTTCATTTAAGTAATCCACGCATTTAGAATTTGTTGGTTTAATCTTGTTCACATAACTCGGGTTACAGCCCAGTGCTCCGATCTCAAACACCACAAATTTTCTGGCTCCCAAGTTGTATAAATCCTGCAAAAATCATATATAAAATAACTACAATCTCATTCCTTTGGCTCAATTTTGAAAGATGTTAAAGCAACATTTTTATTTATTATATGACAGTTTTGGATCACATTTTATGTAACATTTGAGCAGGGCACGTGCGGGACTCAAATTTTTAGAATTTCAATGTACTAGAACATATATTTTATATTGTGCACTCACTGATAAAATTTCTACTTGTGTTTTTAGTTTCTCTGAAAATATTTGTTTCGATTTTTTTTAAATCGTGATAAGGGAATTTATGCACCTCTAAACGATCTGCAAGTTTCTCCAGAAGATAGTCGGCAGCGTATGTGTAGTCAAGTGGGTTGGTACTATTTATTTTTTTGAAAAAGGTGAAGCCATAGTCATTAGTTCCCATGACCACGAGAAAAATGGATTTTGACAAGTGCTTTGAGAGTCTGGCTTGGCTTTCAACATGCGGCGGCAAATATTCTTCGACGGTTTTCTTAAACAGATCAACTTGGCTCTCCAAGCTCAGAATACCTGGCTACAAAATTATATTTATATGAAACAAGTTAAAAAATAGCAAATTAGTAACTTCCTTTTGTTCCTTTTATGCAAATCCATTCATTAAAATAACCAGCTAGCACAATCTAAAAGTAGTGATGGGAGTAACAAAATAGCTACTACTACAACAATAGTACAAAAAAGGAAAATGCTGTTTTATGAAAATTCAAAAATACTAATAATAATAATAATAATAAAGTTTCTTACAAAAATGTTAGTGGCGGTTTCAGCAAGAATTCCAGCTGATGAGGATGCATAGTTAATACCGTGGCGGATAGCGCGATAATCACTCATATTAACAAGTCGAATTGCAGGTGGAATGTTTAACCCGAGCCATGTAGCTGCATTTTATAATTATCGCATCGAAAACTTAGTAATTGGGTCTCTCACATAACTAAATATACCTATTGTTCCCCCCGGCCCCAACTTTTTTTTTTTTTTTGAAATTTCGGTACGAGGAAAAACACGTGAATGATCATCAAACTTACCAAAGAAATCGGCTACGTTGTAACCGTTTGTAGGTCTGCCTGTGATTAATCCATTGGGAAAATCTACACCATACGGTGCGTAATTTGATTTAGCATGAGTGTCGAGAAGATTATTGTTGCCCGGATCAACATTAGAGTCTCCAAACACGTATAAAGCCGGGGCTAACTTATGAGCTTGAGACGTCCACAAAAAGGAGAAGATGCTCAAGCCAAAGAAAATGGCCTTAGAGATAGAGTGCTTAGCCATGTTCCTTTACTCTTTTCTTCTTTCTTTACTCTCCAATAATTCGGGCTTCTTCTTTGTGTTTTCGGTGTTCTGTTGTGATTATACCTAGTGTCCTCTTTATATTAATCCGAGTCTGGTTGAAAATGGTTATAAAATAGTAGTGAACACAACAAAGAGGAGCAATTTTCTGAACCAGAAAAGACACGGGAGAAACTGATTTTAGGCAGAGCAAGAGCAAGGCACTGATCAAGATAAAACTACCTTTCTCGTTTTTACTAAATTTGTTCTCTTTTTTGTTTTTGTTTTAATCCTTTTAGCCCTGCTTCTTGCAACAGAAAAAGATAAAATTCAGTTTCCCGTTATTTTTCCTATTGGCTGAAGCTAAGAGTGGTTGTTACTTGGTTACGTTTCGGTTTCATGCGTGACAGTTATTTACTATATCAGCCTTACAATCTGTAAAACAAGTTTAAAGTTTTTCTTATCACTAGCTCATTGCTCATCTTATACCCGCCTCCAACAGGGGGAAAATCTGATCACACACACACACGCGTGCACACGTACGCGTGCACACACACTGTTCCATCATACTTTAGCTTAAATTGGAGTACCAAATAACAAATACATTGACGTATAAGCAGTTCATAAACGGTCGATCATCTTTTTCATTTTTTTTTTTGGTTTCATTTAAATATGATTACAAGTACAAAATTCGGCAATTAAAAGAGTTTAAAGATTTAAGGCCATGAACCCGATTTAGAGCTCACGAATGACGTACAGGTAATGAAGTGACAGACCCTTGTTCCGATTGCTGCTCTGTTATATCAAGAGATTGACAACTGCTAAAACTTGGAGAAATACCAACAGAAAAACCAGTCTCCATTGTGCTCGTTGAATCCTCGGAAGCTAGGCTAACAGCTTGATGGGCATTTTTAAATTTAGAAAAAAGGTAAATAACCGAAATGGTCCTTTCGTTTGGCTCCTTAGGGCTGCTTGCTAAAAGGGTCTCTCTAGAACTCAAATGTGATACGAGTGAATAACAATCTGTATCGATTGACATTACCTCCTCGGTGAGAGAGCTCGTGAACTCTGGAGAATCTTGTGAAGTATTGACAGAAGAAGAGCTCTCATCTATCTTCATCGGCTCCATAGAGGCTGAGCTTGAAACGGAAAGAGCGTCTATGTGCCCCATCTGCTCGGAGGGTGGACTTAAGTCGCGTCGAGAACCTAGTTTAAGCTTCACTAGTGTGGCCTCTGCACCAAATAAAAGGGAAAGTAAGAATAAGGATCACGACTTCGAGGTTCTTGAATTGAGAAAATAAATATTTTAAGCGTTTCGATCCATTTATATGAAAATAAAAGGTGACCCATTTCTAGTTTTGAATCTTTAAGAGCTATACATTTCATCGGTAATGTATCCCAAAATCTCATGAATTTTCCCCAATTTAAAATAATAATAATAATAATAATAATAATAATAATAATAATAAGTTCACTTTTTGTTAGCAAAAGAGTGATTATTTTCCAGAAACAGAACAAACTTCGAAATTCCTCATGAATCATTTCGAAAGTTCCTTGAAGAACAGCACAAGCTGCTGCTTAGTCAAATTCAGGCGTTTTTCCCATGGCGAGCAAAAGACAGAACAAACTTCGAACACGCAAAACAAAAATAAAAATAAAAAAAGACGTAAATCTTTAAATCGGACTTGATTATCATATTTTCCTTCATATTCTCATCAAACAAGCAGATAAACCAAGTCCACAAAAGCCAAAACGCTAATCCGAAAAGGACCATAGAAATCGAAAAAACTACGTTTTGAAACCAAATTTTCACAAACGGTAATAGATCCGTGTGAAGATAGAAAGAAACATGAGATGAAGATGGAGAAAATTGCAAGGGAAGTAGAAAAGAACAAGGAAGTACCGTAGATGGAGAGAGAATCATCCTTGAGAATCTTGGAAGGAGGCCTCTCCAAGCTTTCCAACGAAGAAGACGACGCTCTTATCTTCCCAAACATCTCTCTCTCTCTCTCTCTCTCTCTACTTTCTCTCTCTAAAGCTAAAAGATCTGACTGAGAAAAATAGAAAATAATGGAGGAAAAGAACACTCTTTGGCGCGGCATTCACAAATATTAGAGCGGGAACCGTGCCCGACACTCTTTCACTTCCCACTCCTTCTTCTTGGGTGGGCCAAACATGAATGTTGTCCTCACATTTATGGGCCTCTTTTGGGCCTAATTGGGCTTTTTTAGCTGTTATATTTTGGGCTCAAGCCTTTTGTAGTAAGTAGCATTTTCACTAAATATTTTTAATTTTTTTTTATTTTACTATGAAAATGCTATTTACTTTTTATCTCCCTTTTTTGGTTTGAAAGAGACAAATTTGATAGAATACCACAAAATACCTCACTATAGTTTTGAAATCGAATTAACGGCATAAAATATGAATCATAAAGAAGTTGTGATCATGAATCTGTAAACATATAAAAGTTGTGTCGTATGATCTTGAGTTTCTCACTGAAATGCAACAATTGTTATGTCCATAAATTCATGGCACAACTTATTTGTGTTTCGGATTTCAGTAACGTTAACCAAATTTATTTTGTGCAACTTGAAAGTGAGGTCTTTTTGTGCCATTCTTGAATATTTATTTCTCTTTTGGTTTTCCGCGAGGGTATGCTGTTCATAGTGTTTTGGGGCATGCCACCAGATTCTCTCTGGTTCTCCAAGAGGGTAAAATGGGTTGTGCAATAAGTAATAAAGTCAAAGTACTGAAGTATCTCAATAAAATATTCCCAAAAAAAAAGTATCTCAATAAAATAATAATAATAATAATGAAACAATTATAAGTCAAAAGTAATTTTTTAGCAGTACCCAAAAAAAAAAAAAAAAAAAAAAAAAAAAAAAGATATTCCTCTAATGAATTGAATAACTGTCTAGTACATATGATCAGATGACTAGGAAAAGATTAACATAAACATATGAACAAAATTTTTCCTAATTACAGGACTACTATTTGTCATTTAAGTTAATCAATTGCTCTGAAATAGTCGCGTTATTAAACCACGTCGACGCACTCTAGGTTTCATATCCTGCACTGGAATATAAGCAAATCAACACAGTAAGTAGAGGAGAGAGAGAGAGAGAGAGGCTGAAATGTTGTTCAGTGCATGAAATGGAAGGTCACCTTTTAACCTCCCAGCTTGACATAAAGCTTCTTCAGCAAGGGGTCTCCATTGTTCCGCACACGAATAGTTGACTCCCATACCAACACTAAGTCCTCTCAGTAGATGTACGGTCCGCAAAATAGAAAACAATTCCTCTGGAAAAGCCTACATTGTAGTGAAAACTTCAGATTTCGCATGAAGTTTATTGTCTGTTTCGCCTTAATATAAAATACGAGCGACAATTAGCTGGAAATGACCATGTGAACAACATCATTTGAAAGCATTAAAACCAAGTCGAAGAACATGCTTGTTCTTCAAATGCCATACCAAACACTAGAAAACCCGTTTCTCAAATTTCTTAAATTTAAGTCATGCGTTTATGCAATCTGTAACTCATCATAAAGACGCTACCAAGTCTTCCATTTCCATTATGTTAAGCACATAGAAGGTGTCTTCCTCATGGGGGTGCCAAAACAGTTTCATTCATTAGAACACATGATTAGCATAAGAAAGAAGAATGACACAATGCATAAAAAAGCTGTTAAAGTTGATAACCGCAGATAGTGTCCTCGGAAATACTCCAAAAGAAGCGAGTAAAATGAGTCTTTAGGGATGCCAGACACCTACCTTAACACTAATTTTCTTTATTGAAGAATCCTCAGAGAAAGGTTGCAGCATCGTCACTCCGGGGGGTAATTTTGTGTCAAACATTGTTTGTGCCAACTTAAACAGTTCCTCCTGCCCATTTTTACACTTTACTACCGTTTTTATGCCAAGCTCCCTATATGATAACTCAAAATTATTACATCTCAGTATTAGCAAATCATGGGGCATCAACAAAAACCAGGCAGGAAAATAGTCCTTTAGACCGAACATATTTTTCATGTAATCTTCCTATTTCCATTTCCTTGTTCTTTCTAATCTCTCTTTGTAAGTATCAATTTCTTCTCTGTTGGTCCCCAGCTTATAACCCCCAATCCTTGATATCTCTTCTCATCTTGGGGAAAACAAGAAACGCATGAACATACTTTCTTTCAGAAAACTTTGTTACCTGTAGCTCTCTGATGCTCTCATAGGGTCACCATCCGCAATGGCAAGAACAAGATTAGCATAACCAAGTCTCAGTGCATTTGGGAGATCCTTAACTTGCCCGTAGTCTAGCAAGGCAACCTGATTCGGCAAAGTTAAGCTTTTCAGTTTAGTTTTACATGAATGTTTGAGATTCTTTTTTCTCATTAACATAACCTCTATAGAGAAATTCAGGAAAACGGGTAGGAACAGAATAACCCAATTTAAGTTTAGAAATCAGGAAGAAAGATGTAAAGAGAACATATGTATCTTTTCACTTGCCTCGGAACCTTTACAAATCAAGATATTTCCTGGATGAGGATCTGCATGGAAGAAACCATTCTTCAGAATCATTTGTCCATATGCTAGAGTCAAACTCTTGAGAATTTTCCTGCACTTCCAGGAAAATTATTTAGCGTTTTGTGTAGCGGATACAAAAATAGTAGACATAAGCTAGGAAATAAAATGGAAAAATGCTTGGCAAAACATTGTTGAATAAAACCGTATTATCCTTGAAAGGTCAGAGACTTACTGCTTTGCTGCTGCCGCAACTTTACCACTAGGATTTATGCCTCTTTTCGCTATTTCATCACCAAGATTTAGAATCGGGATTCCATCTATATATTCCATGACCAAGGCCCTCCTAACAAAGCCCAGAAAAACAGAGAAATCACTGAAATTTTCATCAAGCTAACTCAGAGAATCAGCAATGAAACTGCACAAGGATTGACAATACAGAGAGTAAATCACAATATCATGGCTTATCAGTTACGAGAGTTGCTGAATTAGTCAAGTCACTTCATTACACAAAAAGGAGAGCTTCATTCAGTCTATGGCGAAAGTGGGAATGGCACAGATAATGACACTGACGGTCATTGGAGATGAGAAATGTGAACTAAAAATAGGTAGACTTGCTTGTTGGAAGGCATTAGAATGACAATTAAGCAACCAAAACCATGTTAGGGGCTGCAAAGTATATTAATGAAAAACATGTGATCCACCCCTGCCAGCAGTTTTAAACGTTCACTAACGTACTTATCCATTTTTAACATGTCCACGAGTTGACATCTTATTTAAAATGACTAACTTTCACATTGAACCATGCAGTCAGCTGGAATCTGTAAATAAATTTATACATAACATAGCATTCACACAGTGCACCAAAAATTAACTTCACTTAGTAAGAAAGTTTCAGAAAGAAAAGCACTAACCGAATACGCGTCAAACGTTGGTTTTTATTCTAAGCGGAAAAAGTCACTTATTTTCACAAAGAGAATATCTTTTCGATCAAAGATGACAATGCAAGATTTCCTAGAAACACAATGATATGAACAGATATAGCATATAAATAACTTGTATGTTTCTTATTCTTATCCGCACTTGCAATTTCTGACAATAATATATTGGGGTGAGGCAATACAAACCTAGTGACCATATCCCGCACCACCCTTGGCACCAAAACGGGAGTCTTTTTGTTATTCTCATACAGAAAACATCGAAGTTTTTCCATAGCATTAGCCTCCCTCATGAAGTCGAATTCGTATCCAACCTTAAATGGCATAAATACAGGAAAATCATAATCTAATACACTCATATCCTGCATCTTATCTTAAAAAACCCCATTTCAGGAACAATGTGAAACCTGTTTCTCCATTTCCTTGGTAATGGAGTAGAGATCAAATTTGATATCTGTCTTTTGCATATATAAAGCAAAAGCTTGTAAGTTATGGATATCAGTCATCATCAGGTCTTGAATTCCAGGATGTTGCACCTATTATAGATATAGACCCAAGAAGTTAGAATTTTGCAGACATTAAGAACCCATAGAGCTATTCGGTGTTCCTCACCTTGACGACAACATCACTCTTATCGCCTTTTAATCTTGCTCGGTGAACCTAATTGAAGCAGAAGAAACATATGATCAACATGGATAACCTGAAAAACACAATATATTCCAATATCCACAAAATACCTGCGCAATCGAGGCAGAACCAAGGGGATACTCATCGAATCTTTCAAACATTTCCCAAATACTTCGGCCAAACTCCTTCTCCAGCACGTGTTGGACTGCATCAAATGGGGTTGCAGGAGCTTGATCACATAGTGTGACCAGCCTCCTCACCCATGCAGCAGGGGCCAAGTCTGGCTTCCCAATAATTTGGGCAACCTAATCGAAAGCCAATCCAAACCAATCTAAAATAAAGCAAAACACTATGAATTATATAGCTAAGAAAACATTTCTTCAGAAATTCAGTCAATAAAGCATAATCTTTTACGAAATTGGAATGACAATAATTGAGTTAACAAGGGTAAATGTAAAATCAAATTCGAAAATTTGACACAGTTTACCCCCAAAACAAGAAAGGATACAACAAGATGTGACAAAACTCAGCCAAACCACAAATAAACAAGCACCTAAAAAATGAATTAATGTGGAAATAGGCACATTTTACCCAACATGGACTGACTAAGCAGAATCAATGAAGCAAATTCAAGCTAATGCAACATAACCCATTTAACAAGATTAAGAAATCCCCTTGCTGGTATTCAAATTCAGGAGTTACTTTGAGGAAGAACCCGCCGAGGTCGGCGCACATGGCGTATATCTTGTCAGCCGCGAGCTCATGTTGCCTTTCCCACATTTCCTCTTGCTTCTGCGCATCCTTCACAAAACTCACCCGAAGCTGAAACACCTGCAACAAAACAAAAAAAAAAAAAAAGAAACCCATTAAACAAATCAGAAAAACAAAACAAACCCAATTATCAGAAACAAAAAACATTACAATTTGCATGTATATAACACATATATATACGCATTGAGACGATTAACCTTATAGCCAGTGTAGATATCAGCGGCTCGAACCCAGAACTGGAAGGAGCGTTGCCAAGGTCTGAAGTGGGTGGCGAACTTGTCTTGGAAGTCCTTGAGATCGAGAATGGGCAAAGGAAGCATTGGAACTTCTTCTTCTTCTTCTTCTTCAACTGTTTTAAGTCTGGTCTATCTTATGTTGTTTTGATTCTGGTATATAATTTGAAAATGGGTATTTGCAAAAGAGAAAACGAGTAAAAGGGGAGGAATTGGATTTGGGAAATATGGAATTGTGGTTGGAAAAAAGGATGGTGGAGACGAGAGAGAGAGCGGAAGTGTGTGTCTTTGTGTCGTAGGCGTGAATGTGAATGAAAGTGAGAGCTTGTCTTAAACGCGTGGCTTGCGAGTCTTCTCGTAAAGACTCCTTGTAGTCGTAATCAAAAATCAAAAGAAAAGACACGTGGTGGGCTGGATGAGTTGACAAAAAAAATGAGTATTTTTGTTAATTTTTTCTTTATTTATTCAGGTTTGATTTTTATTGTCTTTTTTTTTAATATGATTTGGTGATAATCGATAGATCTTGGGTGATTAACTGATAGAAACTAACATAAGAACTGTCTATGTCATATTTAGAAAAAAAAAATTCTTGAAAAACTAGAAATGATGTAATCTCCCTAGATCTTTATTATTCAACAAAAAAAATAATCAAAGAAAAGAAAAGATTCTAAACTAAAGTCCCCCTAGTATAATGTGCGGTTATTGATTGATTTATTGACTAATGTTTTAATGTGTGAGTTAGTGACCAAAGTGATGGGTTTTATCCTAACAACTTATATTTTTAAATGGAGCGCTTAAACATCGTTAATTTAGCTCAATATATGTAAATGATGTGGGCCTTATATTTTTAGATATTCCATGCTCCATAAAAATTAGAAAAATTAGGTGCATGGCTGTTTCCGACCACTTTTCAAAAAAAAAAAAAAAAAGAGGAAGAAAGAAAAGAAAAGAAGAAGAAAAAGAAGAAGAAAAGAAAGAAATGATGGTCTATTAATGATTTACCAATAGTCCATTGACAATGTAATGTATTACATCATTGATAGATTAATAGTATATCATTATAAATACATTTATTATTATTTTTTTTAAGTAAAAAGATTCTGTGTGGCCTATCATCGTCCTAATTTCAGCCTCACAAGCGGAATCCACTTCTCTGGGTATGACAAGAAGAGATGAGTTTTTAATCCAACCTCATTTAGTTGTCAACCAAGACCCATCCAAAACATTATTAACCCAATGCTATGCTGTAATGGGGGTCTTACGAGAGTTCAACATAATTCAAACCTTGGTGGACGAAAGAAGATGCTAAGAAAGGCGTCATCCCCTTTACCAACCCATTCACCATGTGGGTGTAACGGGTATATTATTGTTGTGTATTGATTAATCATCCAAGTACATCAGTGGTAGATCATTAAGCAATCCATCATTAATGGACCATTTAAAATAAAACGATCACTTTCCTAAATTAAAAAAAAATACCCTTATGATAATTATTTTTAAGAAATTTCTCTTATATGTATTAGGTATTTTCTATTTAGAATCGCATCAAAACAAAAAATTAAATTAAATTAAAATCTAAAGTAACTTCTATAAAAGGAAGATTTAACAAAATATGATAAACATACGACGATTCAATATTATCAAGACTAGCTCAGTAATTAGGAGGGGAGGATGATTTGTATTAGAGCTTCTAAATTTAAAACCCAAAGTGTTTTTATTTATCTTTAAAATTATACGTACAATACTAATTAACTTGATCTTTTCTAACATAATGTTTCTTCTTTTCTTTCCCTTGTCTTACTTTAATTTGTGCCAAGTTCGTAAACATTCTCACGTTTTAGGACAGTCCTTATACACGCAACTGTTGGTATTACACGGAGCAAATATAGAACACTTTCCTTATTTGCAAATAGAATTGGACTGCCCCTTGACTTGTTTTTTAGAGGGTATTTCTTTTTATTTTTATTTTATTTATTTTTAGATGGTCTTTTTAATTTTAATTTTAATTAATTAATTATTATTATTATTATTATTATTTTGATATTGTGACCTTGTATGGACCAGAGTGACAACCAATTTATGGTTAAATTTTCATCTTACAAAAAATGTGAACCAGACGACTCATTTTCGAAATCCAAGAGTGGATCAAAACCATGAAGCATAGACGAAGAAGGAAGTGGGGGATAAAAAAATGGAACTAAAAAAGAAAAATGAAACCTAAAGAAATAGATCCATTAAATTATTTTTTCTAAAAACTCTTATGGTGGATCTGCCTCTTAGGATGTATATATTTGCTTGTTTGTCTAAACACAAAAAATATAATTAAAAATAATAAAAAATTAAAAAAGAAAGAGCAAGTGGATTTGATAGACATTACGTTCTAAAGAAACGACAAAAATCATGGTGATTGATTGATGTTCGAAGGCCATTCTTCTTATTGGAAGCCATCAAAATTTTTGCTCCATGTTATGAAGGGCCACGCTTTTGGGACCGGCACGTCACCATCGTAAGCCATCCGCGGTATATCGCAGGAACGATTGCAAGACATGGCCTTTGGAAAAAACTAGTTAGTTCTTTCACTTTAAATAAGGAGAAATACATGGATTTGATGTCATCCCAAATGCATTTTTATCCCTTGGAAAACCCAGTGACTCAAACTGAACCCTTATGGGAAAGTGCAAAACAAAATAAAAACAAAAGGAAGAAATTCAATATACTAGTTCATGATAAACAGGAAAATAAAAAAAGTACAACGAAATCACTATTTCGATCATTGAAAATCCAAGTTCTATGCTCCAATTCCTTTTGATTACCAACTGTTGCAGTCAATTGCAAGTTGCATCAGTAGAATGTACCTACAAATCGATCACCCGAGATAGTTTCTGGATCCGGTTTAACAAGAAGTCTCCTTGCTTGATGGTTGCTTGGTACAAGGCGTTCTTTGCATCAGGCCGGTTAGTTTCAAGTACACCCGCAACTTTGTCGATCTTGCAGTGTAGCTTCCCCGCTGCGATGAAACGAGACAGCTCCCTGTAACCAGAGAATGTTAGTCTTCATGGAAGGCCAAACAAAAATGCACACATAAATAAGAGTTCAATTGGAAACTCACAAATCAATAAATTCCACCGTCACACCAAATGCTCTTGCCATAGCTTCAATGGTGACACTCTTGTAGGATTCCAAAAACTGAGAATAGACCACAGTTCTGACCTCCCTCATGTAGTACCGGAAGTGTGGATGCAGATAGCGATCCAACTTTATTTGCTCAGTCAGGCCAGCTGAAAGAACAGACCACGGTTATGAAAATAGAAACTAAAATCTAGAAAACATGCTATGATATCACGATTCCATAGCAAAGATTAGAGGACAATATTTCTGGCCACCTTAAAATTATAGATAAAACACGAGAGGCACGTGTAATTTAAATTTAGATTACCACTTACCAAATGCTGTAAAAAATGATTTGTATTGACAGTCGTATAGGGAGTTCAAGAACTCGGAAAGGTATGGCACTTTCCCAATAACTGCCAGGATCTCAGGTGCATCTACCACCTATCCAATAATGATAATAAGTAATAGAACTCGTAAGCATGCCAATTACCGAGAAATTTGAAGAAAAATAATGAACGAGCATGATAAATTACATTCCAAATGAAATAATACCTTTTGTTTTAGAGAAACTCTATCCAGTGATATGATGCTTGTAAGGACAGTATAGAATATGAAAGTATCATATGGGAAAAGTTCGTAAGTAGTGAACGTTGAAATGGAATCCAAGAACAAATTGGCTGCCTTCTTAAAATTCCGAGTAGACATGTAATAGAGGCCTTCATAGACCTTCAACCGATTCTTCCGTTCCCAATCACCGCCCTCTTCAAACAAGCTGTGCATCATGAGGCAAAATTGAATATCAAATATCCAAAGCGAAGGTAAGAGGAAAATACAAATTATGGTGAGTAAATTCACATTTTTCACTTACTTCTTTGCTTTATCAATGCTTTTAGAAATCAGATCAAAATCCATGTAGAAGAAGCCAAGCTGCAGCGTATAGAACACCAAGTCCATCTTTTGTCCAACTGCAACAGTTTTGCTTTCTGTCACTTTGAGTTGTTCCAATGCTTTTTCCTGTGTCCAAAAGGTAAAATATACATAAATAAGACACTACTGGGAATAACATAAACTAAGTGTCAGCACTTATGAAGAACAGAGAGTTAAAACAGTTAATTACCTGGTCACCAATTCGAATGAAAAACAAGGATTTAGCTAAATGGGCTTCTCTAACTTCACTTTCACCCAAGTTTTCTTCGGCATCAGCAATCCTTGACAAAATCAACCAGATACATTTGAATAAGGACAACAGAAGATTATTTACAAAACATTCAACCAACCAACCCAACTGATCAACCATGAACTCCACTATGAATGCAATTTTGAAGAAAACCCATTTCTCATCCACATTTGTCCACCACCAGACTTCAACTTGTTCACTAACCCTTGTTCTTCAAAACATGATTTATTATACAATTTAAGACGCATCTTCAAAGTCATATGCTTTTCTAAAATGCAAAGAATAGCTGAAATTTGAAAATGAATAAAGCGTAAGGTCAAAAACCATTATGACTAGTGATACTGAAACAATTTCACTATTATGTTCTTGGCCTGGACTGACCTAAAATTAACAGAGCCACCAATTTTAACCACTCAAACACAAAACCAATTATTACAGGCCAGTACAAATATCAAGAAGAAGTACTTTGTAAAAATGACGTAATTAGAGATCTCATTTGCATAATGACTTTTCAAAAATGATAGTTTGCCAAATAACTTCAGCGCGCCTTGATTATACACCGAGCGCCTAAAGATTAAAAAAGGTAATTCTACTAATTTCACTTTCTAATGTTGTCATTCTAACAAATTAGTCAGCGATCACACTAAGAAACATTATGCCAAAATCCGTTTTGTTTACCATCTTCCTAAGTTTCGCAACAAAACCTAAAATTATCTTTCATGATAATGCAGATCAAGTTCAGCATGCCAATTTCGCCGAACAGTGCCCACATTTACATATTGATCACCGAGATAGAACGGAATGCAATGAAAGCATTGAAAAGGTTAAAAACCCACACCATTTTCATTTGTTAGGGATCTCATATCATAAAACCCCAGCGTAAACTAACCCCTATAAAGCAATTTGGTTAAAAAAATATGAATCTTCATTCTCAAGGACACCCAAAAAATCCCAAATCACAAAACTAAAGATTGAATTTTTCCTTCCCAGCTCTGTAGGTAAACCAAAACGAAATCGCAATGTACAAAGCAAAAGAAAAGGCAAAATGCTCACTTCTCGTCAAGCTTCTTAAGCTCCTCCTCAATCTTAGCGCGCATCGAGTCCAACACGCCCTGATCCAGTTCCAGCACCGACTCGGCCACTAGGGTTTCGTACAACGGAGCCATATCTGCAAACCAAAACAACAAAAGAACACTCATTTACGACGAAATCCAAGCAAAAACGACTTAAATTACGCAATTATCGATCGAATTCGAAGAATTCACCGTCGGCTTTGACGGAGGCGAAAACCTCCTCCCGGAGACGAACTTTCTCGATGTCCTGCACATCGGGGTGCGAGAGAAGGAAGAGCTTGTGAGCGAGCACGAGATGAGGCTGCTGAGTCCCTTCTTGTCCTTCCATGGCAACTCGGAAGCTACGAAATTACTGAGTTAGGTTTCCGATTTATCGCCCGCTGTGTGTTGTGCTTTGCTTGAGAAAGGAGAAAACTGATGAACAGTCTCTGCGAGCTTTGAGTTTTATTTATGAATAATAAATAATTAATTTATTAATCAATAGATTGGGCCGAAAGTTTAGCTGTTTAAACGACCCGTTTTTTGTTGGGCTAAAATGGGCCAGGAAAAAGGTAATTAAAGCCGACTCTAATATTTTTTTTTTTTTTGTCTGTGAGAGTCATATATTTTGATAGATATAATCAATTAAAGTGATAACGTTTTGAATATTAATAAAAATAATAATAATTCATATGTCATATAGATTGTAAAAACTGGGATTAAAGTCGATGTTCTTTAACATTTTTTTTTTTGTCTATATCACATAGACTCTTACCAACATGAATGACATAATTAGTATCCAAATATTTGGTAGGTGACAACTTAGTCACTTCAATTAACAAGCTAGAAAATACATTCATTTTCTTTTATAGTAGTTCTCACTTTGGATCTTCAAGCTAATGAATAAGGGGTTAGCACGTAAATAATAACTCAAAGTACAATGTCCTTTGACCCGCTCGACATACACGTTTGTCATGACTCAATAGGGAGGAGGGACTCCTCCCATTCATCCGCACACCAAGAACAACAATCTCAAAGGTTCATAGACCAAAGCCTTTTACTTATCTTTGTCTTAAATTCAAGATTCTGTATTTTCTTGAGCTTTCACTAGATTTTGAACAACAATCTACTTGGGACGGGTCATTGGATTACGAGGACCCGTAAACTCTTGCTATTAATCCATTTAGGGCCGTTTGAGGCCAGAAGTCCATATGGTATTTTATTATAGGAATTTCAAAATCTCAACTCTATATCAATTTTTTTCCTCTTTCATTTTCAAGAAACTCAAATTTTAAAAATCCATAACTTTCTCATTGTAAATCTAAATGAGATGATGTTTATGTCAACATGTTTGTAGTAATGAGACGAATAAGATAATATCTATTTCACATATATATTTTTTCTGAATATATTTCAAAATTTTACACTATTCTTTATATCACATTACTTTTTTAAAAATTTTCCCCTCAAACAGACATTTCAACTCAACATTCAAAATATCATCTCTAGATGCCCCACCAAACGGGTTCTTAATTTTTTTCCCACCACTCTACAAGTGCTAGGATCCATTTTTTGGATTTATAGCACAATGGTTTAATTGGAAGAATTCAATTGTAATTGGCAAAAAGGAAAACATCTAAAGACCCTTCTTCAGGTGTCCTAGGACATAGTTGGACTTCACATATGCTACGATCCTTCCCATATTCGCCAAAGACCATCCTTATTTGTCCAGCAAGCTGTTACGTGAGCCACGAACTAGTAAGATAAGGTTTTGTAAGCTACACTTGTTACATTAAAAGAATCATTGGGGTGTTTCGACCTCCAATCCAAACCGTACTTTTGTAATATAATTTTTATCTTTTTTTCTTTAACTTAATTATTCACACAGTTTTGTAACTCAAATCTTAAAAGTCCATAACTTTACATAGACAAATTCAAATAAAATATTTTTTTAAAATTACATAAATATCGAGACGAATAAAACGAACTTTATATTGATATATTTTTTTTTTCCGAACATATTTCAAGTTTTTACATTTTTTTATTTAAGCAATTCAAATGTCTCAATAAATGCATATCAATCTAAATTCAAATTCTATAATCCAAATCTTAACATCAAACGCATGCTTACTCTGGACTCAATAATTATTTAAAAAACAATAATTATATTTTTCAACCAAGAAAAACAAACAATAATTACACTCCAATATATAAGTAATGGTATGTTAGGAAGACACATTCACTTTATATTATATCTCAATACGATGCAACATTATTTGGACACCCCATATATTTTATTCTAATACACATATATGCAAACAATATACCCACTAATTTTACTATTTATCCATTCTTTTTCTATATATTTTTACCAATTACATCACATATTCTCTTTTTAACCAATATACATTAGAATGACTATTCAATTTCAAACACATATTACATTTGAATACAATATAAAGTGAACATCCAAACATATATTATATATTTCATTTAATATGTCAAAATATAATACAAAATAAATATTTCTTCCAAACTAACAAACAAATTAAGCATAAAAAATTTAAAAATTAAACTTCCATGACAAATATTAAATTAGAGTCGAGAAAAATGATTTCGTCACATTTAATTGCATTGAAGGATAATCTTATCATTTAGAAAGCTAAAGGTGAAAACTCAGGCCCAGTTGAGGAAGTTTTCCATATGGTGTTTTACTGTTTAATCCAAAACTCTCAATTTATATTTCACTTTCTCTTTTTTCTATTTTAAAAAAACTCAAATTTTAAAAGTTCATAAAACTTTCTCATTCAATTAGAAATGTGATGATTTTGTGATAAAATACTTACAACGACGTGACGATGAAAACAATATCCATTTTGTATATTTTTTTTTAAACATATTTCAAAATTTTACACTTTTTTTTATATCTCATAACTTTTCTAAGAGTTATCCCTCAAACATACATTTACAATTCAACCACAAAAACTCCGTCTTTAAATATCCTCCAAACGAGCCCTCAGCCTTTTCTTCATGTACAGGGGTAATTTTGTAATTTTAGTACTGAAAAAGTAATGATGTGTAAATTATTTCAATTAAAAGGATGTGACTGCAACATTGACAAAACACACAGGGCATGAATGCAATTAAAGAAAAATAGTCTACTCGTCAGTAAAACTTGCTCGTACAGTCGCATCGCATCCATGGTCCTGATTGGCCTAAACGGTCCCAACTCCAGAGCGCGGGAGAGGGAGATCTAAATAAGGAGCTTGTAGAGAGAGAGAGAGAGGAGGGAGAGAACAACGATTTATGTTCAAGCTTTCTAGAGAGAGAGAGTCTGTATTTTTTGGAGAAGATTTCATGAATTTCTGGATTCAATGGGAAAGAGGAAGTGTCCGAATGAAATAATCATGATCGACCTCGAGTCTCCGACGTCTTCGGTCGCAGGTAAATCGTTCTTAGCTTGTCTTTTTTGGGGGTTTTGGAGTTCCGAAATTTTTATTTTTAGGGATTTCGTACGGACATTTTATTGTTCATCCGATTTTCTACTTTTGGTTCTTGGAGTTGCTTGATAATTCAGAGAAAAAGTTTGATTTTTTAAAAGAAATTTTGCTGGATATTAGTTGTGAAGATAGTTAAACCCGAGAAAATTTTGATTTTTTGGAAGAAAAATGTAGACTTTGTTCACTTCTGTGACCGTTTGTTTTACTCGTCTTCGTTGTGTTTGTCTTTGTGCAGTTCTAAATTGTTTAACCTTCGTTAGGTTCCGTTCGATTGTCATTTTCTTAACTTACATTTGGTACGTCGGTTGTAGATGAGATTTTTAAGTTGGCATTAGTTGATTTTTCAAAAATCAGTTATATATTTTGTTGTCTTTTTAGAAAAAAATAAAAACTGAGATAAAAAAATATAATTTAGTTGAGTTACAGTTAAACTTAAACGCCAAACAAACCCTTAATGTTGTTTGGTTGGCCCAGTTGAATTGGGGTTTTGAAAATATTCTAATTGGAAATTAGCTTAGTTTTTGAAATATGAGTTTAGTTGAAAATGAACTTAAAATGTATTTAAAAAAAATAGTAATATAAATCTTGTTTCATAGTATAAAATTTTGGTAGGAATAATAAAGTTATGGATTTTTAAAATTTGAGTTTTTAGGAGAAATTTGGAGATGTGAACGGTGAATTATTTACTTTTGTTAAAGAAAAAAAACATTTGAAAATGTTTGGTTGGAGTGAACCAACCGAGAACCCCTTTAATATGATATTCTGAATCATCATATAGTCATCTAATATGTAAATTTTTGTATTTTCTTAATTTGTTATGATTGTTAGATGATCGACAAATGTATATGTACAACATAATTCTCCTAAATTGTATTGTACTGAAATTCTGATTCATGAGTTTGTTGTGCTCAGAGTTCCAATTTTCGCAACATCGATCTTGTTGGAAGCACATTGTAGCAACCTTAAAGGCTCGCAAAAAGAGGCTAACTAAAAAGGAGAACGAAGCAATAGATTACTTCAAAGTCATTTCCCCATGTTTTCTGAACTTTCCTGGCCAGGAGCGATCGAAGAGGAAAACGACCAACAAGAACGCAGGACATGGGGTCTCTAAACTAAATAAAGAGCTTCCCTCCAGTACTTTTGAAATCTACTTCGAGTACGTTGGGATCGATCTAGTAAAGAAAGCCTCAAAATGTTTAGCTTGTGGTTCTAAATTTCTCTGTTTTGATTGTGTAGGTTCTTGTGGAGCGGTTTCTCCGAGGATAAGAGAGCGTCCTTTGATTACCTTGACTGTTTATGGTTTTCCCTGTATAAAAAAGCAGCCTACAAATCCAAGGTTCTAACATGGATCAAGGACAAGAGCATTTTTTCTAAGAAATATGTTTTGGTTCCTATAGTTATCTGGTTGGTGTTCTCTTATCATCTTCAACCATTTAAATATCCACTTTGTGACGTGTCGGTGTCTATGGTTTTTAATGTTTTAGACGTTGATTCTTTTTAGGAGCCATTGGAGCCTCCTGATCTTCTGCAACTTTGATGAGAGGTTTGAATCAAAAACCAGGACACCGTGCATGTTGTTGTTGGATTCTCTTGAAAGTACAGATCCGAGGAAGCTTGAACCAGATATAAGAAAGTATGTCTTTCCATTCTTAAAACTAGCTTTTCCTTGTTTGAAAAGAGTCTCCTAATTGTGAATTTTCTTATCTTTGTTTTTAGATTTGTGTGTGACATTTTTAGAACAGAAGACAGGCCCGAGACTCAACAACAAATTCGCAAAATTCCTCTCCTAATACCTCAGGTGACATTAATCTCTCGATGACTTCCTAGATCAGTTTCTGTTGCTCCTTCTTTGTTTTTTTTTTTTTTGTTCATTAGTTCTTACTTAATATCAGTTAAAAAACAATCAGGTGCCGCTACAGAGAAGTGATTGGGAATGCGGTAACTTTGTTCTCTACTTCATCAAATTGTTCATGGACAGTGCTCCAGAGAATTTCAGCACGGAGGGTTTCCCTTATTTTGTATGTTTTTTTTTTAATCCTGTTGATTGTTTGTTTGTTCGTTCCTTGATCTACTGATAACTTGATATCATGTGTTATTGAAATTTTCCTTCGAATGAAACCGTGTAGATGAAGAGAAATTGGTTTAACCCCGAAGACTTGGACTGCTTTTGTGATGTAGTGCATTCTGGTGTCGTTGCAACGCGATGTCCATAAGATCAAGCAGACACTATGTACATGTTTTGTAAAGTGGCTAAGCCAATTCTTTAGAATATGATGTCTTTAACGCACATGTTAGTTCGGTGACGTACCTTGGAAAATCTAGGATTAAGATGTGTTCATTGTAAATTAAAGATATATTTACGAATGAAAGTCATGATCTTTTGAATCCGTTTTCACTGTTTAGGGTAAGAGCCGTTCTTTTTCAAGGCAGCAATGGAAAAGAATTCAGCAGTAGTTCAATGCATCCAAAGTTTGTAATTGTACCAAATGTGGATAAATGCTGATGCTTACCATTTAACATTAAGCAACAAACTTCAATAGATAACGGCAAAAGAATTTAAAGGAGCAGCATAAATTTTCTTACAGCAATACAAGATGGTAAACAACAAGGGGTTGTAGACATAATCTAGCGGTGATTTTACACTGACTTCCATCATAAGGTGCATAATTTAAATCCTTTGTCCCAAGTTAAAAAAAATTGTAAACAATAAAATGCATTCTAGTAGTATGCACGACATGGTTAAGTGACCGTCTTACCTTGTCGGAAATGATCACAACAAGATGACCGGGAGAAGTGCGGAGAAACACCACGATTGTTTGGCAGTCTATAAGATTTAAGTGTCGATAGATCGTCGAGGTTCTTACCAATAGGCTAATACTAAAGCCATAATAGAAGTCGGCCATTAACCTTGCCAAATATCATATTTGTTTTAGCTCATGTGCGATAAATTTTCCATAGAAAACCAAAGTCCCCAAAAAGCAGTTGATAAAGAATGAGTTCCTGTAAAATAGCAGAATTCCGAGTACAAAACAACCAATATTGTCAAAAACAACTGTAATGGGAATTGAATGTGGGAAGAACCTTAATCCAATGGGTCCCAACCCAAAGATGGAAAAACACTATTCTATGTTGCATCTGCAAAAAGAAACACAAACAAACTCTAAGCAGTTTGCACTTCAGTTCGGAGATCGGAGCTCTAACTACTCATTTCTGTGTGGTTTAAAATGGATTGATTTCCGAATACTTTATTCCCAACTCAATATGGAAGTTCTACATCAAAATGATCCCAGTTATCGTCTTTGTCGTCGTCCTTCTTCGTATTACTAGTTTCCTGCTTGCCCTTAGTTGGAGCTTTCGATTGCGGGACCCTGACATTGAGAAACAACAAAAGGATTCAGATATTCATACTATGAATGAACCAGGTTTCTTCAAAACAGAAAATGAGCAAAGATGAAAGTATAATCTCATGATTAAGTTAGTATAACTGAAAAGCTGGACTCTCAAGAAACTCACAAAGATCAAAATAAAGGCCATTTCTATAATTTCTTCTTTGAAAAATCGAGAGCAACATGAAGAAATTTTGTAATAAAAAGAAAAGCAAAAGCATCAAAATAGTTAGGATGTTGAAGAAACATATATTAGACAACCATCTATATATGCGTATATATATATGTGTGTACATACATGCACACACACGTGTATATATATGTATGAACTTTTTTCTGATCCAAGGATTGTTCTCTGTATCTAGGTTTTAACCATAGCCAAGAAACCTCAAAATCTCAACTTTGACCATCACCCTTTTTCAGGACTCATATACCTTGGAAGAACCAAATGTATATGTGTACACATATACACACACATGACACACACACACACACAAACATATGTATATATATATCTACATGTTTATATAACCATCTGTAGAGTAGATACTTCTCACTTCAGCTATTATATCATTATCATGATTTTGGGAAAGTAAACAAACTCTATAAAACCTAAACAATCTCAAAAGAGAAACATAGGCGAAGTTGCAATTTTTTCTTCCCAAAAGTTTCTCGAGAAACAAACAGAAATAATAATTAAAAAAATAAAAGAGAGAGACAGAGAGAAAAATCAGAAACCTCTTGCGATTTCTCCTAGCAGCTTCTCTAGATTTCCTCTTGCGCTTGTCCTGGGTGTTCTCGAAGAACCTCCTTCTCCGGCACTCTTGCAAGACACCGGCCCTGAAGACCTCCTTCCTGAAGCGATTCAGAAGCCTCTCTTCGGGCTCGTTCTCCTCCGCGATCACCTGCACGTTGTACGCCGACTTGAAGAACAGACTGTTCGAGTTCGCCGCCGACGGGAAAACCACGGCGGCGATGTAAGGAGAAGTGGGGCCCAAGTGGTGGCCGGCGGGGCCCTCGCGGAGGCGATCTTGGGGAGAGAGACGATGTTCGGCGGCGGCGACGGCGATGTTGAGGGGAGGAGAGAAGTGAGGAATTTGGGGAGAGACAGAGACGAAGTAGCTGCGCCGGCCATGGCTGGTGTTTGTTTGGTTTGTTGGTGGCAAAAGCAAAACCGGGCTTTCATTTTCTCACAAGGTTGTTAAACAAACGACAATGTTTCCTCAAAACGACATAAAGGGAAAAAGGGTGTATTTGCAACTTTTGATCCCCAACCTTTAGGATGTTTAGGAACCCCGAGTGTGGGATTCAAATTTTGAAGGGAATTTGCTGCTCGCTAAATTTGTTATCACCCTTTAGTAATTTATCTTTTAAAATTTTTAAGTTTTACAATTTATTTCATGTACTTTTTAAATTATATAAAGTACTTTGTATGACTTTAATTTTGGTTACATTAATCACAAAAGGCTCAGATATATTAAAAAAAAAAACGAGAGAAAATTTATTCAAATTTGATCATATAAGATATTCGACTTAGAAAAAGTTGATTCCGCACAAATTTGTTTTAAACCATCGCAAAATCTACAATCATCTTCTGACATATAACGACGATTTTTTTCGTGGAAAGCCCCCCTACTGCACCTTTTCCGGTTGGTATGGCACAATTGAAGATAGTTTCTTGGAAATATTGTGGTCAAATGTTGAACTTTTTTCTAGGATATCAATGTCCTTACCAAAAAAAAAAAATGTAAACAAAAATATTTTAACTGAAAATAATGTCCTTGCTGAAGTAACAATTTCTTCAAATATTATCCATAAATCATTAAAAAAAATCATCAACATAACTCTAACAATCATCAAAAGATATATATATATATATACACACATTAGGAATCCTCCTAATCACTGATATGTATCTAACAAATAATACTTCATATATATATATATATATATAAGAAGCTCTTATATAATCCAAACATAAAACTCAAATAAAAAAAAAATCGATCAAACTCCAAATCTAAACAAACCAAATTAACATCAAAAACAATAAATTAATCCTAAAAGTGTTCGTGTCCGGTAGTCATGGTGGCAGCTGACGATGTAATGGGGTAATAGAGGCGATGATGGGCATGGTCGTGGGAGTCTTGGCGGCGACAGTTGAAGGGGTGAATGCAATGGCGAAGGGAGGGCGGTGGCCCCCCTAGCTTTTTTTCTTTTCTTTTTCTTTTTTAATTTTAATATAGTATGTTTACATATAAATTAGTGTTGACACCCTTTAAATATTTTAGAGATGTTTTATTTATATCCAAATATTGATAAATATCACTATAAAGTCAATAAAGATTTTTAATACCCAAAATAAAGAGCCTTAAATACTAGAAGAAAAAGCCTATACCTAAAAGATTAAGTGAATACCCAAAATTGTAGTATTTTATTTCTATCTTTCCATACAAACCGAAAAATGGAAAAGATTCTTCAAGAGTCTCAGGTCCCAGAAGTGCATGATAAATACCGCCAAAGCCAATACTGCAGAGAAAATTAAGTGTTTTTATCCTATAAGAAAATTACCTTGAAACCATTAAAAATACTCATATCCTACATACATATAAATAAAAATATTTTTTTAATAAAATAATTAAAAATATACACCACATTAACCATAGATGGAAATAATATTTAAAAAATCCTAAGAAATTGTTCTAAACTCTAAATTGTTCTTCATCAATTTCTTTTATTTTCTTAAGAAATTTTAATAACTATACGAAAATTTTCAATGGAGGATTCAAGTGAAATAAAAATAAAAGAAATGTTTCTCTTGTAGAGTCAACAACTATTGAAATATGTATTTTTTTATTTTTTTAATTTGTTAGTCTTATGCATTTTTTTTCTTTTCTTTTAGTATTTCAAAATGATTTATTGTGGTTTTTTATATGATTATTCTTTTTATTTATTTTTTTCTTACCATGTCCGTTTACATGATTTTATATTTATATATTTTTTTAAAATGTAGTATGACATTCCTTGATTTTTTTTATTTGGACATTATTTGAATTTTTCTTCTTGACTATTTTCTCTCCTTTTGATAATGAAAAAATATTTTTTTTTCTTATTTAGATTTGTTAATTTAATTTTTAACAAAATAACTAAGTTTAAAATAAAAGTGGATGTATGAGAGGGTTATATATGATATTATATCAAAAGTATTTATAAAAAAACAGATTTACTATGTTTATTTTCGGAAATATTTATTAGGTGGGGATGTTATCAATATTGTGAGTGCAAATATAATCACCCATAGTTTATTACACAAATAATTTAGATTTTAAGAAATAAACTAGTTTTATTAAAAACATAAACATTAGTGGGCTTAGTGGCTTGATGAAAAAAATTTTTTGGCCCCCGGCCAATAAATTCTTACTCTATCACTAGGTGAATGAGTAAGGAGTGAGGAAGAGAGAAGGAATGGAAGGAAGAAAGCGAGGAAATTCAAAGAAAGTGGAGATTTCAATATTTTTAGTTTGAAACTTTAGAGAGGGATGGAAGAAACTAGAGAGAGAATTTCAGAGAGTGAGGTTTTTGGAGAAGAAAACAAGAGAGTATTCCAAATTATAGAAAAATGAGTGAAAATTTTAAAACTTACGACCAAAAGGTGTGACAAAGTTATTTTCCCTCCGTAGTACTGAAAACCATGACTTGGGAAATTAAAATTTGGAAAAGAATATATATTTTTAGTTGGAAATTTATATGTTATCCATAGCTCACTTCCACAGATCCACATATGGAGCGGTGAACCATGCCTGTTTTTGAGACCTAACACTTATTCTTTTAAAAAAAAAAAAAAAAAAAAAAAAGTCGATAGTATTCTCACCTTCTCTGTTTCAATAGGTCTTGGATGAGGACACAGTGATGGGATAAGAATTTTATCACTATATTTCATTAATAGGTAGTAAATTTTAGGGCCCATTTATGAGAGGTTTAGGATGTAGTTTTGTGGATATTTAAATTAAACTTTTAGAAATATGTGTTTGGTCTAAAAAAATTGATTGGAGTGAAAAACGTAAAAACTTAAAAATGTAAAAACTTAAAATGCGTTTAGAAAAAAAAATGCTAATGTACATCTTATTTTATTTATCTTAAAATTCTATATACTCTAAAATAAATTATCTCATTTAGACTTAAAATAATAAAATTATGAACTTTTAAAGTTCGAGTTTACTGTAGATATTTGAAAATATAAATAACAAAAAGTAAGCTTTACTTGAGAAAAAAAAAAAAACATTTAAAAATTAGATGTCAAATGTCAAATGTACATCTAAATAAATTCTCAGACTTCAAACACAAGCATCACATAATCTTTTTTAGCAAACAATAAGATTATGTTTGGGGATATTTTAGAAACTATGTTTCCAAAAGTTATTTTGGATTTTCCTCCGATTATTATTTATTTTTTCAAGAATTTTAAAAAAATTAAACTTTAAAAATCCTTTATTTTATCATTTTAAGTCGAAATGTGATTATTTTTTTTAAATTATATAGAATTTCGAGAAAAATAAATAATATCCATATTATTAATTTTTTTGAATATATTTTAATTTTTATATACTTTTTTATTTCAAACGGTTTATTTTCATCAAATATATATTTTTGAAACTCAAATAATCTTCAATTTTCAAAATATCGTCTTCAAATATACTTCCAAATGTAGTCTAAACATTACACATATCTCGTCTCAAATGTGAGATATAATAAAAACGAAGTTGTAAAAACAAACTTCTTACCGTTTTTTTTTATATATAAAAAAAAGGTATAATATGTAAAATCAGAGAGTTCGATCACAATCGTCTAACATTTGGATTTTCCCAAGATTTTAGATGGCCCACTTATATGACTAAAGGTCTGCACTGCAGCCAAAGATTTGTCTTTCCGAAGAATATGGTTGTCAAGTTCCTGGGGAGCTCAATTCCGATATCGTCTATTAATTACTCAAGGGGAAAAAAAAAAAAAAAAATCCCCTATTAATTAATGTTTGCTTTTATTTGGTGCAAAGCAAATCGATAAATTAAGACTTGTTTGATATTTAAGTTTGGATAAAATTGTGATAAATTTTTTTTTATATTTATTATTTTTGTATGATAATTATCATATATTTTATCTTACAGTAGTATTTAAATAATAAATGAAAAAATAATTTGAAAAAAATCCAACTTCTTTTCCTGATGCTGGTGATAGACCTCCTCACGTCGGCGTCGACCCAGTCCCTCCTCCCTCCTCCCAGACGATGACGACAGACCCCCGCTCCCCCCTGACACTGACCAGCCTAATCCTCCCTCCCCTCAACCAGCATAGGCACCCCCCCTCCCCAATGCTGACGATCCCTTCCCCCATGCCCCGGCGAGCTGAGCCCAAGCGTCCCCCACCCCCAACGTCGATGACGCTCCCCTCACCAGATTTGCCCCTTCCCCGACGCCAATCAGCCCACTCCCTCCCTCTTTCTCGACCCTAGCGACGTAAACCACCGGCGGATTTTTCTAAAATTATTTTTTTATTTTTAATTTATTAGTCAAATACTACGGTAACGTAAAATGTATGATAATTACCGTATACAAGTAACATCTCAGCCGTTTGATTATATCTTAATGGTTTAAAATGAGTTTTACTAATATGGTATATAAAAGGGACTTTACTGTAATTTTATCCTTTAAGTTTAATTTTAATTAAATTATATTTTTTATTTAATTTTTATCTTTTTTAAAAAATCAATAAAATTTATCAACGTGCTGCTTAGTAATGAGAAAACATTCAGGAAGATTCAAATGATGAGGGAAAGGAAATAAATATATGTAACATATTTATATATATTAGATATTGTTTTGCTATACATAGTAGGGTTTTTATTAACTTTGTTGGTCATGTTTGCTTGTTCTCGGACACAAAGTGTTAGAGATATCATAATAATGTCGTCGACAGTAGGAGTGTGTATAGTGACGGTGGTAGTCGTATGGATTAGTCAATGGATAGTGAAGAAGTGGAGGAATCGGCGATGCAATAATGGGGTTCTACCGCCAGGCTCCTCAGGCTTACCTCTCTTTGGAGAGACTCTACAATTCATCACTCCTAGTTACTCCTTAGACCTCCACCCCTTCATGAATACGAGGATTCAAAGGTGATTGATTATGTGTATACATGTACATGTATATATATATATATACACACACAAATGAGAATTTTCCCATGTAGTACTGCTGGATTGTCAGACGGGAAAGTTCTCCCTTAATCTCTATCTCTCTTTCTCTCTCTCTAACAAGTACTGTGCTCTTCTCCATATGCCAGTCTTTTACGGGTTGTACCGCCGGACAGAAAATAATTCTCTATATTAATCCACATATATATATATAATGTATATATATATATTTATATATGCTATCATTGATAAAGGATGGGAGCATGTTTGATAACGCTTTTGACTTATTAGGTCCAAAAGTTATTTTTAAAAGTATTTATTTAAATATTTTGTTTGAAAACTTTTAACTCTTCAAAAGAGTTTCTAATTAGTCAAAGGCACGAAATATATGGCTTTTAAAAAAAAGTTTTCAAAATAGGCTTTGAAACCTAAATTTTGGAAGAAATTATAAAGTTCATTATAACATATTTGTTGTTTATAATTAGAAAATTTAAAAGTCGTTTTAATCTATTAAGCTTTTTTTAAGATGTGGTTATTACAAACACTTCTTTTACTTGATCTTTTCTTAGGGTATTTGGTAGAATTTTCCAGAAGTTGTTATTAGCATCTTAACTTTAAAAGCTGTTTCTGGAAGTGTGATAATATGTCAAAAGTTATAATCTCCAAAAGAGCTTATAGTTAAATTAGAAAATGTGGCTTTAAAAAAGCTTTATCAGTAGACTTTAAAATTCTAATAATAGAAGTCTAACACAAGAAACTTCATTATAACATTTTTATTGATTATTGGAAAATTGTTAAAACATTTTGACTTATTAAAGCTATTTTTAAAATGTGATTTCAAGCACTTACTGAAAAGCTATTGCTTTTACTTCTCTTTTTTTTATTGACTGTTTACTAAAAGCAAAAGCTTTACCAGATGGACTCTAAAAATAGAAGCAAAAGTTCAACCAAACGGGTCATCGATGGCAATCCTATTGAAATGTTTTACCTAGTTTGGATATCAATTATTCTCTCTCGTATTAAAAAAAAAACTTATATAATTTGGTTATATTACTATAAAAATTGCTCTATGTATTTACGTATTATTATTAGGGTTTAATTTACATCTCGTTTATATTTCAGATATGGACCTATATTTCGAACGAACATACTGGGTCACCAGATTGTGATATCTGTAGATCCTGAATTCAAGAACTACATAATTCAACAAGAAGGTAAGCTGGTTGAATTATGGTACATGGAGACATTTTCTAAATTTTTTGCGCAGGGTTCTGAATCTCCAACAAGCAAAATACTTGGCACTTTCCATAAGTACATGAGGACCACTGTTCTGAATCATTTTGGTGCTGATAGCCTCAAGGAAAAATTGATCCTTCAAATAGAAGAATGCGTCAACAAAAGTCTAAGTGCATGATCTACTAAGCTGTCCGTCGAAGTGAGACATGCAACTTCAGTCGTAAGACCTTGATACTAGTTGTTCTCTCTCAGTATTTTTATTTTTTATTTTATATATATATATATATATATATATATATAAGCTTTTTAGTTATGATGCTGAAAATTCGTCTGAAGATCAAAGCCAGAAATACGCGAGAATTGTGGACGGACTTATGTCTCTTCCCTTAAATATCCCCGGAACCAAATACCATGAAAGCAAAAGGTACGTAGGGTAACGGCGCCATAATTTTTTAATTGGAGGTTAATAACTATTTAATTAACGGATAATTAGGGAGGTATTATACAATCAAGTTTTCATTTTTCAAAGAGGCTTCTACGAAAGTTTCATTGAAAATCATGGGATATTTTTTTTTTCTTAAAAAAGAATAGTTGTATTCATGAATAATGTCAGAGACACTAACACTGCTCATATATGTTTTTATATACTAATTTATATGACATATGAATTATTTATTTTATTATTAGAATGTGTTTAAAATATTATCACCTCAGTTATAATGATAAGAGTTTATACCTATCAATAATAAAAAAGATGACGATTCACCGCCTAATAAGTTGGTATACAAAATTTGATATTAGAGTTGATGTTTCTAGTATAATTATTATCGTAATTCTCATAAACAAAACAAAAAATATCAGGTTGTTGATTCCACCAAAAAGAATGACTGATTTGATACTTAGAGGTTAATTTGATATCAAGCAAAACATTTAATTTGTAGTGACCAGGAGCAAGAAAAGATGTTGGCAATGTTGAGGGAAGTGCTAGAGAAGAGACGGAGTACCTCACACAATGATCGGATAAATGAAGGAGATTTCTTATATCAGATGATCAAGGACTTGGACAACGAGAAGTTCTTGAATGAGGATTTGGTTGCCCTCCTGATTTCTGGGATATTATTAGCTAACTCTGAGTCTGTAGCTACATTGGTGGCTTTAGCTTTCATATTGCTCTCCGAGAATCCTTCAGTAGTAGAGGAGTTGTTAGTAGTATACTAATACGAAGCAAAATCTTTTGAGCTTCTTTACAATTAAGTAGTAGTGTTTGAAACACCAACTTTAATTTTAATTTTTTGAGTATCAATTCACGTGTCTTATATATTTTGATTAATATATATAATCAGCTGATGTGATAATATTTTAAGTATTTATTAATAAAAAACAATATAACTCATATAAGTGGTACGTAAAAATTGAGATTAAAATTAGTATCCCTGGTATTTTTCATACAAATATTGATCAATTTCTACTTAATTATTATCAGGCTGAGCAGGAAGCAATTCTCAAGAAAAGAAAGCATCCAAATTCTCCACTCACTTGGGAGGAATACAAGTCGATGACCTTTACCCTACAAGTTTGTTACAAACTTCATATGCTCCTAATTCTTTTTCTTATTAATTATGTATTTTAACACCATCGAAATCTTACTTATTAAGTGCTGTAGCGAATTAGAGGAATAAGGAATAGTTTCATTATGCCAATAAAAAAATTTATAAAGAAAAAGATGTATGGGCTGCTTAGTTTTATATTCGTCAAAAACAACACAATATGTAGCCCATAACAAGAAAGACATAATAAATATTATACATGTCCTTACCGACAGCTGAATTTATATATATATATATATATATATATATGTATGTGTATATATATATTATACTCATGTAACATTTCATTATGGCATTTTTCAGTGGTGATATCTCTTACAACTTTTTGGCTGAACAATAACACGTTACACGTAATTTTACATAAAATTACAAATAAGATGATTAATTGTTAAAAATTATTTGCTAGAAAGTTATAACTGTCATACGGGCCTATTTGACTGCCCAAGAGTATCCCTATAAATTAGAACACAAAATAAACGAATCAAACATTTTTATTTTTACATTCCTATATATATATATATATATATATATATATAAGAACACAGAGTATACGAATCAAATATTTCATTTTTTACATATTCTTTACTGTCAAATTTACGTCGGATTGGAGGAGGTGTGTGTATATATAGGCGTTCAGTCTCATATTAGATATCATTATAAGACAAAACCTGAAATTTTTTTTGATGTTATTATAACAGTCAGTTGATTGTCATGTAATATTTTTTTAGTGACATTTACTTTTACATTGATAATTCTATCTAATATCGTGATACAATAATCTAAATATAAGAGGTTACATTTAAATCAACTACTAATTACAAAAATCTAAGTAAAATATTATAACTGTTGCACACACACATGACCGTTGAACTTGAGATATTTCATATACATTTCATATATATTTATATAGGGATCCAAGAATTAATTCGATTGTACAATTTACTTGTTGACCTTTTGTAAAAGGTAATCAATGAAACTCTGAGGCTGGGTGGCAATGCCTTACCTGGGCTGCTACGTAGAGCCATGAAAGATGTCTCAGTGAAAGGTATGACAATTACCCCACTCATAATAATAATAATAATAATAAGAAATACATTCTAGACACTAACTCTAATAATAATTTTTAAATATTTGAGTTTTTATTTTTTATTTAGTAATTATATTTAAAGTATTGCCATATCATAATTGTCTATCAATAAAAATATGACAAATCATTATGGTCTCTGAGTGGTATTCAAAAGTAATGATTAAAATTGATGTTTTTAGTACTACTTTTATAATAAACTACTTTTTCTTGCTAATAAATAATAAATTTGAAACGTAAGCTAAAAAATTATAACATACATTTTCGGTAAATCCTGCATATCTAGGGTTTACTATTCCGGCAGGTTGGATGATTATGCTTGTCCCATCGGCTCTGCAGCTTACTCCCAACGTATTCAAGGATCCCCTCAAGGACAAACCATGGCGTTGGAAGGTTGATCAGTTCCATTTGCTAGCTGCTGCTTCTTCTTGTTCTTCTTCTTATTTTTTCCACTCCGAATACCGTGCTATTTTCAATTTTTTTTTTCGACTTAAATGAGCAAAATTTAACGAAGTGCTATAGTTTTATAATATGTGGACTAATTGTGATAATTCATGGAAATTAGGAGCTTGAACCGCATGTTATATCAAAGAATTTCACTCCTTTTGGTGGAGGAGTAAGACAATGTGTAGGAGCGGAGTACAGTAGAGTGGTTCTGGCCATTATTTTCCACGTCTTGTTCACTAAATACAGCAGGTGCATTTTTTTCGTAAACTGAAGAGTAGCTAAATATGTTTTTTTTTTAAAAATAAATAACATATATATATAATATACGTGACATAATTCTGTTAATCACCTTTTTTCTGTTTTATTTATAATAGGTGGACAACAATCAAAGGGGGAAACATATATCGAAATCCTATGTTAGGATTCGGAGAAGGCATTCATGTCAAGTTCACGGAGAAGAAAAAATTAAAGGGACACCTTTTGCTCCACTGGCTATATATATCTATACGCGCGCGCGTTGTCTCATGGTTGTGTGTTTGAGATTGAAAATAAAGTAAAGAAATAAGAAAGATGATTTGTGATTCCCTTTCTAATATTTACTAGTCTAATGCTATTCTAAGAACTTATCAATAGTTTATAAGTAAATTAGGAATAGTAATCTTATTAATATAATTCTTAAAAAGTCTTTGTCCATAATTAAATTATAATCCTTGAGACGTAAAATAGAAAATTATTGAGGACATATCAGTAAATTTGACATCTATTGTCTTTAACAGGAAATCAATATCAATAAAGTATATTATTTTCAAAAAAGAAAAAAAATATCAATAGAGTTTATGGATCAAATTATGTAAATAAACACACAATGTTTAGATTGGAGAGACATGCTCACTAATTATATACTTTTGTTTCCTTTCGAAGTAAATGCAGCCTATATATAATATTGTGAGCTTTTGCTTTGCAGGTCATCAATTTAACTGCAAAATAATTAATGTTTGTCCATCGGCATAAATTAAATAAATGAGCTGGCAAATTTACGATAATTTAACAGAGGAAATTAATGGGTTCGAATCCAACATTGTATCTCGTGGAGGATACCTAATATATTTGTTTCCACTGGTGGAACACGCGTTTCGCGTGTATGAATAATATATTATATAAAAAATATAAGAATTTAAATACAAAATAAAAAAGAAAGGAAAAAAAATACAAAATGATAAAATAAGAAAAAGAAATAAAAAATCGAAACTCCATACGAAATTTAAAAAAAAAATTTCAATTTAGACAAAAACCCTTTTCAATCTTATTAATAAAAGATATAAGTTATTGAGCAAATATATAGAGGATTATGAATGTATATATATATAATGAGAAATGAAAAAGACAAAAGAAAAAAAAAAGTAAAAACATAAAAGAAAATAAATGAGAGAAGAAAAAGAAAAAGATAAAAGAACTAAAAAGATGAAAGCAAAAAAAAAAAAAAAAGGAGGTGACACATAGCTGAATAAAGAAGAGTATTATTGACTCTTTTATATGTTAAGATAAGATAAGATAAACGAAATGGATATTTCAACTGTGTTCTCTTCGACTCTTTAAGAAAATGGAAACCACTTGTTTTCTTTAGAATGTGTTATTATTATTTTATTAGGTTTGTGTTTATTTTAATTGTTTTATCTTTATTTTATATTTTCTTTTTTAGGCTTAATCAGATTTAGTTTAACGCTTTTCCACTCAGCTGTTGTGACGCATAAATCAGGGTATTAATAAATCTTAACAGACGAATTATCTAACCTAGTTTAAACAATGTTTAAATATTCAAACAGACAAACTGTCTAATTTTGTGTAAACAAATGCTTAAAAAAATAGTGAAATTATTTGTCCTGTTAGACATCCAATTCACAATTATCAATAAAAAGGTAAATTATCACATAACATAAAAAAAAAAAAAATACATGTGATTATTTAATATCACAAAAACTCCCAACAAAAGAGAAAAAACCTACTGATCATAATCGACACTCCAGCTTGAACGACGAGATATTATTAATGTTTTAATTACAGGTCAATAAAAATATGAGTATCAAGTTCCACCTCTCCTGAATCCATGAAGTCTGCCATTTCCTGCAAGCCTTCTGCACGCATGGCTCATTTGGGCATAAAATAACACAGTTGTAATAGATTTTTAAAGTTTGAGTTATTATAGACATTTGAATAAGTGAATATATAATTAATAAGATGTAGTTTTTGAGTTGAAGATTAAAAAAAATAACATTTGGAGATGTGTTTGGAGAAGTTCCCCCAAATGGGCCCTTAGATTTTCAAGATCTCGGTTTTTTTTGTTAATTAAATAATGGTGCTAATTATAATCTTATTGAGGTTAACTCGGTAAGTGAGAAGGGAAGAGAGAGATTCGAAACTTGAAATTGTTTATACTTTTCTTTAAGAAATATATGGCGCTCATGCATAGTGGTTAATTTGTCAGAAGGATTTTACCAGCGTCCTATGGTGCAAGACATGGTTTGGGGGTTTCTTTATCACGTAGCAGAACCAGTTCTTGCATGTTGGCCTTTTTCTATAATATAATCAGAGAGAAGGCGCTTAGAGTTGTTATTAAACATGTTCATTATCAGGATGAAATTATTACCAGATATTTCTGCATGGGTCGCGAAGAAAGTGTAATAATTTAGATATCTCTCTCTCTCTCTCTCTCTCTCTCTCCCTCTCTCCAAACAAAAATATTTTAAAATAAAAGTTAAAAAAAAAAATGCAGATATGGAGTATGCTAGCTTGTTGGGCAGAAGACCCACATTCAGAAGCCTTCAAGTATCACCTAGCCAGAATCCCAGACTGTTTATGGATTTCTGAAGATGAAGCCAAGTGTCAGGTTTTATAATATAGCTAATGCAAACAGTATGTCTCTTTTATATATAGAAGAATATGTACCATTGAAATTTTGAATACACAATACATTTATATGTATATATATATATATATATATATATGGGTAAGATAGGCTTTCTAAACATTGTTTTAATAAATATCCCACGTCTTGTTAAATTAGACGGAATAAGTGATTGATTTCTTTAGAAATTTTCAAATTTAAATCTTCAATTTAATATAAAATTAAATAAATAGGAAATCTTGCAATAATTTAAAAAGTTTTAGAGGACGTATTGTCAAAATTAAAAATTTAAGGGGTAAGTTGTCAAAAAATGACTTGTTTAGAGGACATAAGTGTTAAAATATCTTGAAACATTGGATATAAAAAAC
Organism: Ficus hispida; assembly: GCA_025413025.1. Lineage (NCBI taxonomy): Eukaryota > Viridiplantae > Streptophyta > Magnoliopsida > Rosales > Moraceae > Ficus > Ficus hispida. The sequence continues at coordinate 4,146,919 of CM046366.1, forward strand.
AAAAATTAAAGGTTGGGTTCCAACATATTTTTCATAAACTAAAAATAGAGTGATAAACTGATAATTATTTAAAACTAAGAGGTATAGTTAGCACATTGTCTTTCAACAACTAGATGAATTTACAATTAAAAAAAAAAAGATGATGAAATTACTAAGGAAAATTATGACACCAACATATCATTATTATAAGAATAATTTGTATGGTCATCCTCAAATTTTTAACTTAGCTGAAGTGATCTTAAATATTAAAACTTATAAATATCACAATAGTATTTTTTTTTTTTGTTAATTTTTGAATGAAATCTGTTAGTGAGTATTATTTTTTGACTAAATTACTAACATAATTTGTCTAAAATTTACGGGAAAGGAACTAAAATTTTAATAATTTAAGATCATTAAACTACGTAAAAAAAAAAAAAAGGATTGAAATAGCTCAAACTTAATAATTTAAGGATTAAACCAATAATTTGACCATGTTTTAATTGTCATCATGCATGCGGTTGGCCATCAATGAAACAAAACTGCAACAAGATTGACTCTTATATAGAGAGACTTTTATTTTGGCCAATCAAGAAGACTTTTGCGTTGAATTCAGGGTACGAGGACGTTGATGTTGTGCTGGACTTGGAAAATAAATGTGTTGATAATGTGGATGGACCCCAGTGTCTACAGGTGAGGCCAGCTTTATCCAGGAGTGGCAACTTAACTTTGAGATCAACGTGCGTAGTTTAGCGAATGCAGCTTTTGTTTTAGATTCATACGATTACTATAGTTGATTTACGTCTAATGTTTTATAATTTTTATATAGCATATTATGTTTTGAAATTTTTATTGTAAGAGATATGTATACAAAAAATTATTACACATTTATTAATGAGTTAATATAAGATATTAATCTTGATATTATACTTATCGAGACTTACAATATTCATACTTAAAGATCTTACTTATTTATATTTAAGGATAAATTTCACATTTGTCCCTTGAACTAATTTAGATAACGTTGTCACAAAATGTCTCCCCCTGAATTTTAATTTTAATATCCATTTCTCCCGACTTTGAAACGTTAGCCAGTGACCCCTTAGTTAGGTTTTTAAAGAGATTTTTTTTTGGGTGCAAAAGGAAAAGGAAAAAAAAAAAAAAAAAGAAAAAAAAGAAAAAAGTCTTCTTTCCCATGAAGATCACATCAAGGATCTATCCTATCTATCCTCCAGGATCTCACCCCCACGTGGTTTTGCTCATTGGTTGTGCATATATGGGTACGACATAGGACCTTAAGTAGACAAGACATGTATATAATGAAAACACATTTGTTCCACTCCCATTTAGAGAAAACCACTCAAATATGTCCCCTATCCACTTTTATCTACATCCCTAGTGAATTTGCTGATATGACATGAGTATTAAGAGTTTCGTCGATAACAAGTATTAAGGGTTAAAAACATGGACATAGTTAATAGAGGCCCGAGGCTTTTTTTTTTTTTTTTTTTTTTTTTTGAGTGTATATAGATATATGTTAAGAAAATTACATATAGCCCCATACAAAATTGCATGAAGCCGCCCCCTTAAAAATTGGAAATCTATTACCCTTCAAATTTAAAATTTTCATCTTCTAAAAAGACCCAATAATTTTAATAAGTATTTCCATAAAATAGCTATTTTTTTAACACCTTTTTTAAAATATGTCTAGAAACAAACTTATTTACAAATTTGAAAAAAAAAAAAAATTCTGTCCCTTTTTTGTGGTCATTATTATCATTGGTTGATGTTTTGATATGGTGGAAATAATAATGTATTCATTATGATAATGACTTTGTCATTTTGACGATTATGTTTTGTCATATGATAATTATGCTATAATAATTTTATTATTATATTGCATATTCTTAATTAATAACAATATGATCATGATCTATATGACAATGACTGTTTTAATTAATATATAAAAAACTTCGTATAATATATTATAGATTTTATCACGATCACAATCATATTGACCATGTCATTGAAAAAAAAAATGAATCAAATATAATTTCATAGTATATTGACCTCATCCATATGACATTGACATCAAATATAAAAAATCAACAATAAATAATAAAACATAGTCACATAGATGATCATTTTTTTTTAGATGAAATCTTTGGGCCAACGAGATTTTTTTAGGCAAAAATCATTTTGAGATCGATATAAATCTGACAATTTTTAAGATAAAATTTTTTAATTTTTTAAATTAGAATTAAATGTGTATTTATTAAGATAATATTATCATGAAAGATAAAACCGACCTTAACCCTTCTCCATGCATACTACCTCATTTTCTTTTATTTGTCAGTTATTATTACTTTTTTTTGTTAACGAGTACCATGCATAAAAGATAGTAAAGCTGGGGTCCACTTCTCTTCTTCCAACTTAGTTGATCAATCTAATAATTAATATTTGATTAATCTCTAGTTAATCATCCATAGCTGTTTTGATGATTATATCAATGATTAATGATTAATTAATCTCTAATTAATCATGTATTATAATTATGTAGTTACTCAACATAATAATCTTGATTATCATCTACTAACTCTTATAATTAATTAAATAATTATTAATTGATTACTTTATTAATTACATTTGATTATGTAGTAATTAATCAATTAATTAATTAATTAATCAATCAAGTTGATAATGAGTCACCTAAGTGTATACCTCTCATCTATTATTGGGCTTGTAAGGTCCAATTCTCTTGGTTATGTTCATTTAGTTGGGCTAAAGTAATCTCTTGGTATATGTCCAATTAACCTCTAGTGTACTTTATTTTAGCTCATTTAAAACTTGTGATTCAACTTTATAAAGTTAGCATTTTTTTTCTACATTATTTGATAATACATTTAATACCAACTCCTTAAATAAGTAAATATGTTCATATGTTATGACTTACCCTTATGTCACAGTTTAATGTTTAATCGTTTTATTGGTGTAGGATTTTAATTTGTAAGATTTATTTAGATTTGAGTATAATCCCGTTTTGAATAATTCATAACTTATTAGAAAGCTTGAAACATCTACTTTCTGTTTTTATAATTTGTTTTGAAAGATTTGAAGCATTTAAAATATAAATGTGGATGTATTCCTAAGTGTCTTACGGTAAAATCTCAGTTTACCAGATTATAATATAATATTATGTGATTTATTAAAATTTATGTACATATCCGTTTTAAACGCATGATATCTCATTTTGAAGCTGAAATGTCTACTTTATAGCGGTAAAGTTATTTCCTTTAGTGCTTGAGTATTTTATACCATTAACTTAGGTTTTGTTACTATTGGTCCCATATTTGTAATACAATTCCAGATTTCATGGTAAGATTAAAAAAATCATAACAATTCATTTATAAGTCCAAATGAGGCAAAATATATGTCATTGGAAATATTGTAATGTCTATTTCGTATGATAAGAATAGATTTGTAAAAAATTATGGTTTACTAACTCAAAATATATAAAACCTATAGCTATTACAAGGTTCCAGTAAAGACTTTTGGTTCGTAGTCTAAATTTGTAAAATTAACCAACAACTGCACATTTATCCGTTCAAGACGTATGATACCTTTTTCAAAAACTTAAAGAATCTAGTTTTTAGATGTATAACTTTCAATCCAAAATTTAGAGGCTAAAAGGTTTTGAGTACATAAAACCCATGGTTAGGCTTAAACTAGAGGTTTATTTTCTTACAGTTTTGTGTCACAAATTCAAGTACACATAACTTTAGATATACAAAAGGAAACTAAGTGATTCCAAGCCTAAAATGAATTTTATCCTCAGTATAATCTTATTATATAATTTATTTTTCATACTAAAGTTTCTAATATATGCTATATTACCATAACATTTACAAGCTTTAACAAAGTTCGTAGATTTTACCGAAATGCTCCGTGAATCTTTTAAGATCTCAGACCACCAAAGTTCTTCTCAAAAATTTTTCCTAGGTAAGAAGAAGTCTAACGTTAAGATTATTACTAAACATCATGCTTTAATTCTCTAAATGATTAAAATATAAAGAATACTACTGGTTTACCTATAGTAAAACGTCATTTAACTCCGTTTCCTACTTCTTCGAACTTGGTAACGGGGTTTGCTTAGAGCTTGAAGATGGAGGAAGGAGGGTACTAGAGGGGTTTTAGAAATGGAGAATAGTGTTGGTGGTCTTTTTTCTGTTTTGAGCTTAGTGGTAGCTAGAGAGTTAGGGTTTTTGAGCTTAACTTATGTAGAATAAAATGAGGTGTTAGGGGTTTATTTTCAGCCACTTTTTACTTTAAGAGAGCCGTATTTTGAGGGGTAAAATGGAAAAATTTTGGCTGATTCACCCCTTGCATTGCCGCCACTTTTGGGAGGGATTTAGAGTGAAAATTTTGTTCAATAAAGTGGAGACAAAGGGTCACTTTCACTTGTCTCTTCTTTGGGTCAACTTGCCAAAATAAATCATATCATTTCTTATATAAGGTTACATGCATACACCACTTCCTTTTTTCTCATTTGCTCAACTTCCTTCTTGCTTTTTGATTCAAAATCCGGATCCCTTGGTGAATTTTTTTCTTTTCATTTTGTTTTTCTTTCTTCCAATTTTTCCACCATTAATCCAAGGTTGTCATCCTTATTCTCATCCATTGGATCATCCATCACACCAATCCTTACCTTAAGCTCTCATTGGTCACTTATCATCCAAAGTTTGGTCATTGATTTGCCTAGGATTCTTTAATATAAAATCTACACCATTGATTTCAAACTTAAGCACAATTCTTGATCAATCTTCCACCTTTGGATTTTCTAAGAGTAAGTACTAATAACTCAATATCTATCTATGTGGTACATTAATTTCCCAATCATACTCTCAAAACTTAACTATTGATATGATCAAATAAATACTAAGATCATTAAATTGACCTACTAATAAAAATCGGGGTTCTTCCCAAAAATTAGCATTATCCCTCTAATACGACATAATTAATTTTTCGTATAAATTTATATATCATTCAACTTATCTTTTATGTATTAAAATTTCTCAAATAAGTAGAAAAACTCAATATTATTAAATTATCGATATCATCACGCTAATGATATATATACAATCATTCATGATCATGTAATTTGATATTCATCAAAAAAATTCATTAGAAGTATAATAATGAAGGAAATCCGAAATCCATAATAATAATATATGAATCAAGCTTATGAATTTCTAGGGCATCACAATTAATCCAATAAAAAAAATTTGTAATTTTACTGCTTTGCCCGCACAAAAATTAAAAATTCTCAAATAAACTCACTTAAATTAAAAATTCTCACATACTCGCAGCAAAATTTATTTTATCTTGAAAAAAATAATGTTTGATATACGCTCCTACTAAAATATATTTATGACTCAACCTTTGCTTATGACAGCAACCCTCGATCATGACAACACCCCTCCGGAGCATGGTTTATGAGTTGAAAACATACACTACGCATGTGTATATTTAGTTTGTTAAATATTTAAGTAGTCTCATATTTAACAGAAGTTGACATATAAAAGGTTTAATGGAAGGTACTATAAATTGAAAATGATAATTAAGAGGACTACAATGAAAAAATAGGAATTAGATAGATATACATTTGAAAAATTTAATAGATAAAAGTTAATTAATTAAGAGATAATACGGGGAAAAAAAATACGACTTGACTCTTGAGAGAGGGTCAAAAAGCAAAGTTTGAATATGAATATATTTTGTAAAATTATTTAATTGAGAGAAAGAAAGAACATAATAAATGAAAGATAGAAAGAGAAAAAAAAAAAAAAAAGTAAGAAAAGATAAGCGTAAACGAAAGTAAGTAAGTAAGTAAAAAAAAAAAAAAAAGGTAAGAAAAGATAAGCGTAAACGAAAGTAAGTAAAAAAAAGGTAAGCGTAAACGAAAGTAAGTAAAAAATAAAATAAAATAAAATAAAAAATAAAAAAAGAATGAGTGACACGTGTTATATGTGGTGGGGTGTACCAAATTACTCTAAAAATGTCTTTATATACAAACATAAATGCCTTCCTCAAACCTGTGTCCTTGTCCAAGTTGTTTGTTTCTCAAGAAAATGAGAATGCAACAACAATGAAATCACTAAAGAAGAGAGAAACTAAGAAAATACCAAAGGAATTTCTCTGCCCGCATTGTCAACATCCTTTTCGATCTTTGAAGGACCTTCAGAACCATTCTGCTGTTGTTCATCGAGACGCCAACTTCCTCTGTCACGCATGCAAAATTAGCTTCTATAGTAAGTCTTCTCGGTCTTTGCATTGCTGGGCGGCAAAGAAGAAGAACAACAAATATTAACGACTTTATTTGGTTTCGAATCTGCCACAACTAGAGGTATTTCACTTTCATCTTCTCCTTTTTTTTTTTTTGGCTTTTTGAAAGTTATTCAAAACTGTTAAATTCGTGATCATTATAAAGAATTGATCTTGAATACTATAACCAACTTTTTTAAGGCTACTGATATCCCTTTATGACTTTTCTAGTAATTAATGGTGAATTTTTTTCTGAACTGTTTATTTCTTGAAGTTCTTATTGCCACTATTTCTGGATTGGATTTAAAATGTCACTTGGATATAAAATGTCCTTCACTTTTAGTTTTATACTTCAAAATCTTGCATATATAATTCAAAATTATTTAGATTAAGAGAATATATAGAATTTGAAGGTCCTATATGATTACTACATTCTTTTATGTTGCTGTTTCACGAACCAGAGCTACAAGTTCTTTGATCTTCGGTTCAGTTGCATTTCGACTTTCTATCACGTTATTCTTCTTTCTCTTTCCCCTATCTGTTTGTACATTCATTGTTACCATTCGCTCCTTTTGGTTTTTCGTGTGTTCTTTTCTGTTTTCATGTTTTTTATAGTTTTTATTTTTACTTCTCAAATATTTCAGAACACATTTATGTCATTCTTACAGACACGCATGTCAGAAAATTCTCAATGGACCTTCATGTTATGCTATTGGTCCCCTTTTTTCGTGGGTGTTTCTTCCTAATTTTTTCGGAAACAATATTTGGATGCTTAGACGGTGGTCTTCATTCTTTGGATGTGTTTTAAATTTCATATATAATCTGTGTGTAGGCGTGTGCTTGTTTTTGACGCGATTTAGTTGAGTTTGGCTTGTTTTTATTTATGCCTCTGAATTTGAACTGTATTCTTCTATGCCACACAAAGCTCTCTTTTGAATTACATGACAAGCTATGACTGTTATAGTTCGAATCCTTGATTTGTCAACCACTCACAATTTGTTACATACATCTGATAATTTTCTTTTGCTACGTGTTCGTATACTTCCCCTCGAAGTTCTGCTTGCATTATTGAGTTGTCCTTACTAAGAAGTATAAAATCTATACAGGACTCCCACACAGTTCATGGACAAAATGCAACTCTCGTCGCAAAGACCTACTACCATACAACCACAGCATTGCAACAATTGGATAGTGGTTCAGACAGCCTCTCCAGCGTTATATATTATCAGTAAAAACATGTTCCAAACCATAGCCCGTGATCTTCTCTTGGAGAGAACCGACTGTCCTGTTGAGCTCCATGAGGGTAGTGGCTCGAATTGGAGACTCGTGAAAAGTGGAACTCCCGGAAACATTAGCAGTTTTGAAGATATTTTATTTACCAACAATGAGATGCAGGACACACCTGTTGTTGTCGCACTAGTACCCAATGTGGAATCAGCTTTGGTGGCTCTTGGTTGCAAGGAATTTCTTTTGCCCGCAGTGACCGGAAAATCAACTAGATGTGAAACGAAAACTTTATATGATTCATCAACTAGATGTGGCACAATGTTAACTGAGAGAAAGAAGGCCGAGTTTAAGACAAGGGATATGGTGCAAGATCTTGGCAGACTTGACGAATATTTAACAATGCAGGTATTTGGGTCTTTGGCGGGTTTACTTTCTGAATTAGACATCTTACTTAGTGTTGCTGATTTGGCTTCTAGTTGCCCAATTCCTTACATTAGACCAGAAATCACACCATCGGTGAACGATTTCTAGCTTATATTGCACTGTGGAGTTTTTTTCCCCCTCGCCTTCATGTAAAGTTCTGAATGAACGTTATCATCATCACAGGACGAGGGAGATATCATATTACAAGGGAGTAGACACCCTTGTGTTGAAGCTCAGGACTGGATGAACTTTTTACCAAATGATTATGAGCTAGTGAGTGTTTCACTCAATTCAAGAAATATATGCTTTTTTTAACTGTTATTACAAAACCTAGATGGTTTAATACTTTTCACTTTTCTTAGTATCGTTTCCTTTCATTTATCAGGTGAGGGGTAAAAGTTGGTTCCAAATCATCACAGGGCCTAATATGGGCGGGAAATCAGCTTTTATTCGGCAGGTATGAATTTGGTAAATTTTTAATTCTCTAAAGATAATGTCACTGCGACCATCTCAGATTTTACCAGTTATCTCGAAGATACTACAATAATACTTTTTTTAAGCTGTAGGAAGATCCTAAAATCTGTATTTATGGTGAACAAATTTTTACGACTTCTTGTTTGTATTTTAAGGTTGGTGTGAACAATCTGATGGCACAAGCTAGCTATTTCGTTCCAAGTGACAAAGCTAGCATTTCCATTCGGGATTGCATATTTGCTCGTGTCGGTGCTGGTGACTGCCAAGTAAGTCTCACTGGATGTTTTCTTGCTGAAGTTTTGACTTCGTAAAAAATTTACTCTTGTTGCTTTGAAAAAGCTATGGCTTATATTTTTCCAAGTTCCCACTGCTAAACAAAGGGTGAACCTCCATAATTTTTCAACTCTTGGATCTATCATTTTCGGGATCAAACTTTTTGTACTGAGCTTAGGAAACATGAACTGACCATTCATTAGAGGCCAATACTGATACTACCGGGAAATTTACTTGTTTATAAAGTTTTAGATACAAAGTGGCAGCTGAGTTAGAATGAGAATTTGATTTGATTTATTTTTCTTTGGCCCTGCAAGTCCCAACTTACAAGTCACAACCATCTTTTGGTGTAAATCTCTAGGCAAATGCTTAGTTGTTTCAGGAATCGCAACTATGATTGCTGATTTCTTCAATCCTTTTTCTTGCAAGCTTAATCTGCATATTGAATTAAGATCTCTTTTTTTTTTCCTCCCCCTTTTGTTGCCTTAATAAAAAGTGTATACATCTTATTTTGTTGCGAGGTATGATTAAAAAATGTGTATTCTCTTATCTTGTTAGCAACGTGGGGTAACCTTTAAGCAAGAGATGCTCGAGACTGCTTTTATTTTGAAAGGTGCTACAGATATATCCTTGATAATCATTGACGAGCTGCACCATGGAACATCAACTTACGATGGCTTCGGTTAGTTTGCTCTCTCTATATCTGGCACGCACTGTGTTTATATCTACTTCACCTTCTTTAAGATAGCTTCATAAGTTAGACAGTTCAGACTATCTGATTATTGATTAAATAGAGTGCCCTGAAAAGAAATGATAGCTTTTAACTTGTTGACATAGGTACATTTTTTTAAGCCTGCGTCGTAAACTTGTGGACGTACTTGGGAATTCATAATAATGAAATGAAGAAGAAGATATGACTTCAAATACTGATATCTTTATGGCTCTGTCTCATAAACTTTTAACACGGTTCTCAGGTTTGGCTTGGGCCATCTGCGAGCACGTTGTTGAAGTGATTAAAGCACCCAATTTGCTTGCAACCCACTTTCATCAACTGACAGCACTGGCTCATGAAAATCCCAAGCATAAGACCCACAGCAAGCACATTGTTGGAGTAGCAAACTATCATATTAGTGTACATATCGACTTGTCAACTCGCAAGCTGACCATGTTGTACAAGGTAGATTTCATCTTTAGCCATATCTTTTTAGTATTACTATTATATTTGTACAAGTAAAATAATCAAAATACGTTTTCCTTCTTTTTATCAAGCTTTGATTACGACTATTTCAGGGGAAGGTCAACACTTCCCGTATTTTGCTACCCATTTGTGGCATGTCTCATGTTTAGTCTTGATTTTTCAACGCGCTACTGGTTTTTATACGGACAAGATGTAAAGGTTGTTGTGTTACATTCCGTTTCATGATAACTGCAAGATGCCAGGTTCAAATTGGGCAAATCTTTAATTAATCATGATCAGTCTTTCAAGGAGCTTGGAAGAACCCAAAATCCTATTTCCTAGTTGAGCTGTTTCATTAGATGGCTTCCATCAGGGAAATTTGCTTGCTGATCCCTGTATTTTTGTCAAGTAGGACTGCGTTTGCTCAGCTTCCCTTTGTGACTATGTTTTCCAGGTCGTCGAGCCAGGGGCTTTTGATCAAAGTTTCGGTATCCATGTAGGAGAATTTGTAAATTTTCCCGAGAAAGTCAAGGCTATTGCTGGAGAAAAGGCTGCTCCACCACCACAATTTCAAATGGTTCGGCACAATTTCAAATAAGATGTTAGATGACTTGCAGAGCAAGGCAGTAAAATCTCAGTGGCTCTAAATTCTTGCTTCTCTTGTTTAAAATTGTAGGTAAATTCATTTTGTGACTCTTCAGACATTTTGAAGCATGTCTTGTAAATGAGTCTTATTGATGAAAGTGACATTGAATCATATTCTTTCTCCCATTTAGGTGTCTCACATGCAAGTGCAGCCAACTTAATTAGCTGACTAGGCTTTGTACGCTTCTCGCATTTCTAATTGTTTCGCTATTCTTTCGTAGAACACGCTAATGTATCAGTGTGTAAATCAAAATAACTGAATTGCTTTAGTTGTGATCACACAAATTAAATGTTTATTGATGCGCATTCAAATATTTAGTTTTAATAGAAAATACATGTGATATAGATACAAACTTAGAAAAAGCAAAATCTGACATGAAAAAAATCAAAGTTCTAGCTTTCATGGATGAATTTCTTGAATCCTTCAATAGTTGTAGTGTTAATAATGCTTTGGCCCTCTAGCTAACTCCATCCCTTTCCTTTTTCCATCTCTTTTTCCAATTCCCACATAAAGTTTCTTTCTCCCTTCCTCTCCCTTATAACTAATAATATATCATCACGCAAATCATTGCTCGAGATCCAGGATTCTACTAGTCAAGGATTTATTTTTTTCTAGTTAAGACGTCATTTGAACGCTATCAATGGTGATATCAATTGTTGCCATACAGTCATAACATACTTGCATTTCATGGCACTAATGTAAGTTGTTGTGTTACATTTGGACTTGTTTTCCATTCGGGAGGATACTGTTGGGTGAAAGTCCAGAATATGAATCCAAAATATTTAGCCCTCGAGACCAGGCATCCAGAGGTGGAGGTAGGTGGGGTTCAATTTTTTTCTTTTAATTTTGCCTAAAAAATTCTCTTATTTTTACAATTTGCCCCACTGAAAATAAAATATTCTCATATAGTTTCCTATTTTTTCCATAATAAAAATAAAACAATTTATCACATAATCCCCACTAATATTAATTCTGATAAAAAAAAGTTTATCCTTTTATTTTTTTGTCCCCACTAAAATTAAAAATTATCACATGAACCCACTAAAATAAAAAATTCCCACAATCCCCACTAAAATTTGTTTTATCTTAAAAAAAAAAAAATGAGTGTACGCCCCCACTGAAAAAAATTCCTAATTCCGCCCCTGCAGGTATCCAAAATGTTCTGAAGATCCTTAAGATTCAGATGAATTTCTAGCCTATGATCATCGGATCCCATCTTTAATAAAATAGCACCCAGGATGAGGAGTATACTCATTTGAGAACAAAAGTAAGGATCTCTGTCAGCCTAGAAAAGAAAAGGTTACAAAAATAAAATAAAAGGTGCCTTTTTTAACAATTTGATATATAGACGGTTTTGGATATCTCTTCTTGGTTGGTTCTTCCGTTATTGATCGGATAGGCATGATGCAGCGAAACAAATAGATGCTGGACCTATTTGAAAGTTCTTTGACCATGATACGACATTAGAATTCGGGTTGGAGTGTAATAGGGGATTTGAGGGGATATTCTTCCTAGAATTGGGTTTCTATACCGCTCCCAGGGACAAGGAATGATATAAAGGGATAACCTTTTATAGAACCATTTCAAAATGCAAACCAAAAAATGAAATGTTGTTTTTTGGCAGCAAAGATTAAATATCAAGTCTTTAAATTGAATTCGGCTAACAAAATTACACATGTGCCGGGAGTGTACAATTTATGATTATGGAAAATGTAGGAAACTGTGCTAATAACTAAGCATTTTCAGGACGATGACGTGTGTATGCCATAAATAGAAATAAAAATAAAAGTTAACAATGAGAGAGTTAAATATCAAGGCTTTGACTTTGAAAACTAAGAATTATGTTGAAGAAATAAAACGAAATTAGGGTTTCACATTGAACTGCTTAATCAAAAATACGTCAAAAAGAAGGTTTATATTGACCTCCAAACATATAAGTAATTTAAGAAAATAAAAAATAAAAATAAAAAGAAGAAGAAGAATGCTTGATTATTATAACTTAACTAGCATGTAATTGTAGGTACAACCCAAATAGGATGTCGCTTTGACATGGTGGCAATACTAGCTGCATCTATGGAAAAATGCCACTCAATTTCACCGCTTTGAACATGGAAGACTCCCAAATCAAAAGGCCCATGAGAATAATTTGGACATATATCGTTGTCATGTGTAAAGTAGATGCAATTAGGTCGACACCCTGGAAAACTAGAAGCAACCACACATATGGAGGAGTTATCACCCAAAAATAAAGAAACATCTCCTAGTCTCTCAAGCTCAACCCACCTTGACTCCTTATAATCCAATTTGTAAGTTTTGATTGTGGTTGTTTTTCGTTCAAAGTCATTCATTGGATTCCTATGGAAACATCTCGTAATCATCCACAACTCTCCTTCACATGTTTTGACAAGATATTTCTTGGTCTCGCCACTAAGATAATAATCGCGATCATCATCATCATAATTGTCATTTACACCATCGTCATCGTCAGCGTCATCGTCATCATCGTCATCGTCATCGTCATCATCCTCATCCTCATCCTCATCATCCTCAATGTCATCTTCATATTGCAAATCTCCATCTTCAATATCTCTAATAATTGGAGGCGAATCATGAGCGATTAACTTGACATCTATATTGGTTGAGTTTGAGACATCAAAAGAGATTAGTTTTCCAGAAAAATGTACAGCGTAAAATCGATCATTGTAGTATGTAATGTCGTGAAATGTCTCAAATTGAAGAGCTGCTCGAACATTAATTCTAATCCATGCGGTGTCTTTACCAAGCCTGATGAAAGACAAATAGTACATACCGCTAAATATCACTGCAACTATGCAATTATTTGGATTTTCTAGCGGATCAGCTGTGATAATGGTCTTAAAAACATGATAATCATATTCCTCATAGGGCTCAGGAGGAAACAAGCACGGTAGCCAGATGGTATGGTCTGTGTTATTACTACTTCCCTCTTTAACCATGGAAAATGGCTTGTAGAGTGTTACTGAAAAATTCTCCTCCACAGCAACTAACCATCCCTCCGAAGAGCCACAAAAATGTTTACCATATGGCACGGATAATTGTGTGCTAAGAAACTCATTATTTAGCACATTATATGCACTCCATGTATGTTGGTCTTCATGACTAGGGATCAAAAGCATTGGAACTTGATGACAACGAGGCATTGTGATGCGTTTACTTTCATTGTCCTGTGCAATTGAATGCCATTCAGCACAAGTGGCGCTAAACCTCAAATAATTTATTGGTAACTCCAATTTCTCCAAAGTCATGTCCAAAAGATGCTTTGGCAAATACTCCCAATCTGTTCAAAAATTATGACAAATAATAAGTTTGAGAAACGACGAAACAAAAAAAAAGCTCAAGTTTAGAATGTTATTCTTTTATTTATTTTTTGAACCCGGATAGAAAATCTGAATCCTATGTCTTAGATAGTGGACTCCGATGTAGAATTACAGTTAGGAAATAATAAATTAGCTCGTAAACTTAAATCATAAGAATATTGGTTTAAGTCTTAGTAAGAAAAGCAAGGAGTAAAAGAATGTCTATATCTTGTGTAGAAGAATGCCCTTCGAGTCTTTAAAGCAGATAGAGAAACATAAAATTAACATCTTTTCAATATTACACTATTTATTATAAGTTTTTTTTTTAATTCTAAAGAATATTTCTCTTTACTTCTGGCTATAAGAAATATTATTGAACTCCTATAGAAAGTTATAGAAAGTCGAGGAAAGAAAGAAACTGGGAAGAACTCATCGACTTTATCAATTCTTTGTTCATTCAAGTATTTTTTTTAGAATTGCAAAAACATATTATTGAGATTAACAAAGAAAGAAAAAAAATTCGTGATTTAGAAAAAAGAATAAAAGAAAAAAAAATTGTGATGCAAACCATAAAATTGAAAAGGAAATATTCAGAACCTGAAGCTGGTGAATCCATTCTTCCACTATCGCCTTCTTTCCTATACTTTTACTATTATGTTTAAGATGATCTGAAAAGCTTGCGATCGAATTTATAGAAATTGGGACAAGTCGAATCTTAGTTAAAGTATATTAACTAAGGGGATCCTATTCCTACAAGGAATGCTAATTGAAGACTTCATCTGAAATTCTTATTTTTATAATACATTTTTGTATTCGGTATGTCTCAAACAAAAAATTATTTAAAAAAGATAAGTTGTATTCAAATTCCCATTAAAATTATTTAAAAAAGATAAGTTCTATTATTTTTTAAATTTAAAAACGCTTCGTTTTGTGGTAACAGGCATAAGTTAATAGTTATGCTATACTTGACTACACCTAAAGGTATAGAGTTCGAATCCCAACCCCAAGTTCAAAAAAAAAAAAAAAAAAGCCATTTAGAACTACTAAAATCATTGAGTAGTGTAGTTACATGCAAAGCTAAATAGTAATACTATACTTGACCCTATCTAAATATTTAGAGTTCGAATTATCACACCTTCAACTCACAATATATATATCATATAGTAGTTCATTTAAAAAAAAACAATTAGAGATGATAGAACTTGAACTCTTCACCTTATGATAAAATCAAGTGTGGAATGACCTTTAAATTATGCGTGTAACTATATTTAGTACTATAATTTTAATAAAACCCATATATACTAGAAAGATAAACTAAATCTAAAAAATATATCAATATGTGCATGTTACTCTACGTTTATACCCTTTCAAAAAAAAAAAAGGGGTACAATTATAAACCATAATAACATTGATGCCGAGAAAGATTATATATCCTTCAAAAAAAAAAAAAAAAAAAAAACAAAACAAAACAAAAGAAACAAAAACAAAAACAAAGAAAGAACGAAAGAAAGAAAGATGGAAGATAAGTCATCGTATTGTACGAAAAAATCTGATTAATAAATTAATGAATTATTATTTATGAATCTATTTAATGTGAATTTAAATAGGACTTATCTTTTGTAAATAATTTTTTGTTTGAGACATGCCAAAACAAAAATTTATTAATTATACGAATAAGAATTTGAGATGAAGTCTGTAATTAGCATTCCTTGTAGGAATAGGATCCCCTTAATTAATACAAGAAAAAAATCTCATTAAAAATTAATGAGTTTTGATTTTTAATCTTTCCAATATGAACTTTAATATATTAACGAGTTAGAAAGTGTAACCTTACTAATACCATTATTCCCATTATTATCACAATTTCCCTCTTTCTTTTTCTTGTTTTCTTTCCTTACTACAAAGCCCATAATTTTTTTCCTCCCTAGAAAATGTCTCACCCTTTTTCTTCCTCTGACCAGTGAGATCAAGAGAGCAATCCATATCCTCAATGACAATAATGGACTTACTAGTGGTCTCAATCAACAACTTCCTCAACTCGGTGTTCTCCGTCACGGCTGTCAACTCGAGATCATACACGTCGTAGCTCAGCTGATTGGCCATTGCAGCCACCATGGTGGAATTCCCCATCCCCCGGCGGCTCATAAAGCAAGTAGCCTCTTTTCCATACCTTCCCAGCTCTCTCATAAAAATCCTTGTTTCTGCTAAAGGCCAACAAGTCCTCAACAATCTCCTCTTTCTTCTCGGGATCCAACGCCATCGTTCCAAAGCTCGCAGGGTGCTCGAACACGATGTAGCTCAAACAAAATTTTTTTTTTTTTTTTTTTTTTTTTTCTAGTTTGCTGCGTATAAAAATTGAAAGGCTTAATGCCAAAAACTGAAACAACAAGAAAAAAAAAATAAATAAAGAAATGATGAGTATGGAAAGATAATTTGCAGTGTTAAAATAATATTTATTTAGGAAAATAATTAGAGTAATTTTTAGAGAATTGAGATTTGCTATCCCGGATTTTCTGTCACATTAATTGTCCCACTAATAGTGTCATGCTATATCATCTGAATTTAAGAATTTAGCCACATAAAAAATGTTAAATTCTTGAATAAATTAATGAGCTGTCAAAAGTCTATAGAGGAGACAACATTTGAGACAGAAAAATGAGACAAGAGATCTAAACTAAAATTTAGAACATATGGGGGTGTATTAAGTAATTTTAATCATTTTAAAACTAAAAAGGGGTGTGTATTTAGAAAGTACATGTAGAGAATCTATACTATATATAGAATTATAAAAAATGGTACTGTTGTGCAACCCTTTATCCTGTTTTGTACAAAAAATTTTTGTATTTATTTTTTGGTCCTCTGGTTTTTTTTGGGACTATTTTTTTCAGTTTAGTCCTTTTTTTAAAACTTTTTCCCCCGGATCTTTTTTTTTTCCTTCTCATTTTAGTCTTTTTTTTTTACTTTTGCATTTATTTATTGGTCCTTTGTTTTTTTTGGGTCATTTTTGCATTTTTTTGTCCCTTTTTTTTTTTTTTTTTTTTTCATATTTTAGTCCTTCTTCATGTTGATATATTTTTTTTCATTTGGTCCTTTTATCTATTTGTCTTTTTTCTTGGGTTTTTTTTTGCTCATTATTTTAATTTTCCATTATTTAGATAGATTTTCTTAAATTTGTCCAATATAGCATATGTTTTAGACTAGTAAAAAAAGATGTGTCAATAAAATCATCACCCTTTTTAAAATTGGACTTATGATATCATTAGTAATATACAATACTCCATCACTATGAACCGATGGACCAATGATATGGAAGCTACTATTATGAGGATTGTTTATAATATTCTATAACAATATATTTTTTCGAAAAAAATATGGGTCATTTCTTTCATTTGGAAAATTCTCTCTCAATACCCTTATACCATCAAATCAGAATACTTCACCTTGTTTTAGTACATGTTCGACAAGAAAGCAAACCGGAAATTTAAAGTTCTAGGCTCCAGTAGAAGTGTAGCACCACTATATTTATGTTTAACGGACCACATAATTATCCATAATATTTACCTATGGATAAGTATTGCTCTTTTAACCGTAGGATATAGATCTAATGGTTGAAAAAAATTAGATAGTTGGCCAAAAATTTTAATGAAAATCATTGAGTATTGAACTTAGAGAACTCATTAAATATATTTTCGATGATTAACTTGTTATTTACCCACTTAACATTGCCTTTTTAAGTTTTTTTTTTTAAATAAAATCTAAATTAAAGATTCCTTCCTATTTTTGAATTTTTTTCTTTCTAGATTGCGTTTGTTCTCAATTTTTATTAACTGTTCTTTTTATTTTATTACATTTACTTTTCTTTCGTAAAAAGGTGACTCACCAAAATGATTCTTCATTTGAACAAGACATTGAAGCCATTTTAAAACTGTTTTCTTCACGTTATTTTTTTATCTTCTATTTATTTTCCATATTTACTCATCAGAATGTAGAAGAACAATTTCCTTCAACATTAAAATCTCATACCGTTTCTTATTCATGAAAAATAAAATAACAAATGGAGTTTTGTTTTTCTTTCTTCAAAATTTTTTTTTTTGTCTATTCCTTTGTTGTTTTTTATATGTTTCGCACTGTTGCTAATGCATGAAAAAATAAAATAACAAATAGAGTTTTTTTTTGTTTCCTTTTTATTTGTTATTTTTGGTGCTATATCACAGGGGTAAAAAGAAGAAGTTGAAAAGGTAATCGCGACTGTAGCCACAAATGCCACTATTGGAGAGCATGTTCGCGATTGAAATTTGTTTAACCTTAAATTATCATCTTTTTTTGTGCAAAAAAAAAAAAAAAAAACCGAGCTTTATCAAATAAAAAAAAAACTCCTAAAAAACAAATCTCGTTCACAAATATTTTCTTCTGTTCTATTTTATATATTCTCCTAAATTATTACTTATTTAAAAATCTCGAAAGGGAGATTTTGATTGAAGATCCATAAATATGTTTATTTTAAATGGGGATTATTCTTAAATGCCGAAAATTATTGAAGATCAAATTTGATGTCTTTGGATTTCAAAGAACCGTAGTTTTTTTTTTTTTTTAATAAAAGAAATTTATGAAGGATAATAGTTTTGTTTTGTATAAATACTAGTTTCGACTAAAATCGACGTAGGGTTTTTGATTAATCAAATAAAATATGTAATCTCAAAATTTTTGTAAAATACAATGTGAACTCCCACATTCGGATTGAACGTTAGAAGTTTTAAAGTTTTTATGTTTTTAATGGCATGGAGCTCACTTATTTAAAAAGAAATAAACTATTAATAGATTTCGAACTTGAGAGCTCACCCAATGACCCCTTCCTTCCACCATGGCCAAGTTAGTCCAGCGGAGTCTTATGAGAATTTATTACTATTAGTATTATTATTATAATACCACTTTATTTCTTTTTTTTTTTTTTTTTCTTTTAAGTGTAATATTCCACCTCTAATTACAGCTTAGAAAGGAAAATGGAAGAGAGCCAATTCCACCGCCGGTGAAAGTGAAGGAAAGCGAGGAGATAACAAAAGAAGCAGTGACAACCACACTGAGAAGAGGTCTCAGCTTCTTTTCATCTATCCAAGCCCATGACGGCCATTGGCCGGCCGAATGTGCTGGCGGATTGTTTTACCTTCCTCCTCTAGTAAGACATTTCTTCTACTTTCATACCAATATTAATGCCTGTTAATTAACATATATACATGCTGTAAATTGCTTGAGAAACTTTCTTTTTCTTTTTTACCCACATTAGTTATAAATATGGTTGTAGTTCCTCTCAAATTAAAAGTGAAATCGAACTCAAAACCTCGTACAAAGCCTTCCCCGACCACCTTCCCATGCCATTACGGTCTTGGGAAACCAAATTTTGTTATGTTAAATTAAGTGCCTCATAACATGCAAGAAAATTCAATTACAACGCATTTCAAATTTTTTAGCTGATATGACATGATATAACTTGTTAGACAATAATTAAAATTATCTAATATAATGTGATTACACGTTAATTGAGAAAGAAAAGGACAAAAGATTACTATAAAAAGAAAATTATATAATATAATAATGTGCTAAAACACGCGTATCTTTATCAATAATATAGGAAGAAAATTATAATGTATCTACTCATGATGCCAGCTACTTTGGGTGAACAATTCACCTGATCAGATAAGAAATGCAGGTAATAGTACTGTACATTACTGGAGCACTCAATGCAGTTTTTGGACCTGAGCATCGGAAGGAACTAATTCGCTATATTTACAATCACCAGGTAATCCTTTTTTTTTTTTTTTTTTTTAAATACATAGTAATTTCGTCTGCAGAACTAATACATTTTGCATTAAGTGAATCAGATGTACGTGTGATGCTAAGGATGTTGTTTTTGTTTATTATTATTTATTCGTCTCGATGGTAATTAGAATGAAGACGGAGGTTGGGGCAAACACATTGAGGGTCCAAGCACGATGATTGGTTCCGCGGAGAGCTACGTTACTTTGAGGTTGTTGGGAGAGGGTCCTGAGGATGGCGAGGATAATGCTGTAGCCAGAGGCAGAAAATGGATTCTTGATCACGGTGGCGTTTTGGAATACCATCTTGGGGAAAGTTTTGGCTAACGGTAAGAAAGTTACACGATCTTACCACGCATTAATTTTACGCGTTTAATTTATTTTTTCCCGGGGAAATGTTAAAAATTTTGGCCAAAATTTGTATCACTGGTCTTTTGCGCTATCGTTTGGTTTAGGTGCTTGGCGTGTATGAGTGGTCAGGCTGCAATCCACTGCCCCCGGAACTTTGGCTTTTGCCGAGAATGGTTTGCATTCATCCAGGTCAATTGGACAAAATCTGACATTCTTTATTGCAAAGTAGACTTGCTGTTTGTCCTCGTAAAAAAAAAAAAAAAAAAGTTTATCAACAACTTTAGTTCGCCAAATGAAATGCAGGGAAAATGGTCGCCTTGGCTCGTCTAATTTACTTGCCAATGTCATTCTTGTATGGAAAGAGATTCGTTGGTCCGATTACGGATTTGGTTCAATCACTAAGGCAAGAACTGTATAACGAACCGTATCATGAAATAAACTGGAATAAAGCTCGGAACACTGTTGCGAAGGTTTGGCCTAACTCAATTGGTTCAAAACAACAAGAACCATAACTTAGTTTCACCAAACAATATTAACAAAAGGTATATGATATTTAAATCGCGAATAAATTTTCTTTTTCAGGAGGATCTCTATTATCCGCATCCTTTACTGCAGGATGTGATCTGGGGATTTTTGTACCATGTTGCTGAGCCAATTCTAACGCGCTGGCCGTTTTCTATGCTAAGAGAAAAAGCGCTTAAAGTTGCTATTGAACATGTTCATTATGAGGATACAGTTAGCAATTATATTTCTGTTGCAAGTCAAGAGAAGGTAGCTTTATCAAATCCTGATATATATGTGTATGTATACGCAAAATGAATATCATACATACATAAAGTATGCATTTTAATCAAAAGTTTCAAGAGTACTTAGAGCTTGCTCTGCAGATATTGAGTATGCTTGGTCGTTGGGTTGAAGATCCAAATTCAGAAGCATTCAAGTATCACCTTGCTAGGATTCCAGATTTCTTTTGGATTGCTGAAGACGGAGCCAAGTATCAGGTTCTGATCTAGTTAGTTATCCCTTGCTAGTCTTCTTCATGAACAAAAAGCAAACTAACCAAGTCCACAATATATATATATATATATATATATCTATATATTTCACAGAAATATACAAATTTACTTTGCATTATGTTGCAGGGTCTTGGTTCTCAAACATGGGATATAGCACTCGCAATTCAAGCAATTATCTCATGCGGTCTAAATGAAGAGTACGGGCCAACACTTCGAAAAGCACACGAGTTCTTGAAGGGTTCACAGGTTTGATCTCATTGACATATATTACCTACCTGATTAATTGCCTGGTTAGTCCATCATGTATTACTACGTACTTACTGAACCAATCTGTCGTTGTATTCGCAGATTCGTGAGAATCATCCAGGAAATTTCACTCAAATGTATCGACATATATGTAAAGGTGGATGGACCTTTAATACTGGTGACCAAGGTTGGATAGTCTCTGATTGCACTGCGGAAGGACTAAAGGTAAGATGGCTAGTCCATTGTACATGCAATATTTATTTATGCACATAATTGGTCATGTTCGGATTTAGTGACGAAGCCAGAAAATTTTTTTACGGGACTAATAATAACTATATCATAGATAATAAAAGGTGGTTATTATGAGCAAATTTTTCTTTTTAGGGGAGGGGGAGGGCTTCTATGAAAGTTTAATTAAAATCATGGGTTATTTTAAAAAAATCAAAATTGAGGAGGGCTTAAGCCGTCCAGTCTCTTTTTCCCTTCGTCTCTGTTTGGACAATATGTTTGAATAGAAAACTCAAATTTTTATAAGAGAAAACGTTATATATATAAAAAAAAAAAAAAGTTTGAATTGGGGTTTGACTATGGATCCAAAACGGGGTCTCTATTAGCAATGTGGGATTTTGTTTTTGAGTTTGGTATTTTTATGTTCACAGGCTGCACTCTTGCTCTCACAAATTTCACCAAAGCTAGTTGGAGAGAAAATGGATCCGAGCAATTCTATGATGCGGTAAATGTCTTGCTCTCCTATCAGGTAAGAACTTTGCAAATGTTTTCTCAAGAAATCTCTATTTTTGATTGCAATTTTGGCTTTTGGTAAATGCTTTAGTGATAATTTAATTGGCATTTTTTTTTTGGTATCATTACCCCTAACTTTTGTGTCGTGGCAAATTACTCGAAGTTAAAAAAAAAAAAAAAAAAAACAGCTTGGCATCGACGACCCTTTTGATTACAATGTTAAATCTCATGAGTAGTATGCCATTTCTTGTTTGGGTGAATTAAAAAATGACCAGTACTGTTCAATCCAAGTATTTAGTAACAAAGTTTCTAAGTAGGACTTGTCATCCTCTCATTATACACACTATCATACCACCACTATCGTAGTTCTCAATATGTTATTTAGTGATTATTAATCATGTATATATGCTATTTCGAGTGCAGAGTAGTGATGCAGTATGTCTGCTTGGGAACCACAAAGAGCATATCGTTGGGTAGAGTATTGTTTTGTGACGATTACATTGAAATAATTGTGCTTAAATTAAAATAGTTTTTGTAAGAAACTATAAATATCTATATATATGTATATAATTTATGTTTAAACTCAATATTTCTTTGCACTTAATAACGTAAGTTAATTTGCCGATTCTTTCAGTACTTAAATCCCACAGAGTTCTTGCAGATACAATTATTGAGCGAGAGTAAGATTTACGATGATCCTAGTTTATATCATTTAGTAAGATATATATATTTGTGTGTGTATAATGTTTGCTTCATTAAAGTTGATTGATGTATGCTATCATTTCAGCTACGTAGAGTGCACCTCCTCAGTAATCCAGAGTCTGGTTCTCTTTAAGAAATTATATCCGGAACATCGAAGAAAGGAAATAGATAATTGCATTTCAAAAGCATCTCGTTATATCGAAAATGCCCAAAACCATGATGGTTCATGGTAAGGATTCTCTTTAGTCAATTGTACGTGTGTTTACCAAATGTAAAAGAATTAATGAGATTGGAAATAAAAATTAAAATAAAAATTACAAGGACAGTAGATTCAGAACAAAGTCATAAATTTTTAGAGGACATAAACTCAATCAAAAGTTTAAAATAAAACTACAAATTAAAATCTTTTACTATCGTTATCTTTTTGTATCTTTTTTTTTTTTTTTTTTTTTTTCTGTAAATGAACTAAAGTCTGTAATATGGAGTTATTAAATTTAAAATTTAGAGTCAAAAGATTGTGAAATGACATGATAGTAAATCACATAATTTCTTCACACACACATTTATATATATACATGTGTGTGTGTTGTAGGTATGGCCGTTGGGGAATTTGCTACACGTACGCAACATGGTTTGGCGTTGAGGCGTTGGTTGGTTGTGGGAGGACTTACAATAACAGCCATGCCCTCAGAAAAGCTTGTGAGTTTTTACTGTCAAAGCAATTATCAGATGGTGGTTGGGGTGAAAGTTACCTTTCATGCCAAAATGAGGTATTGTATTAATTTGGAGCTCTACCAATTAATGCTGATTTAAATTTTTACGATATTTTTAGTCAAAGAAAGAGACAACAATTTGTATCAATTTAGAACATTCCAATATTTTACTTTATTATTATTATTATTATTATATTTTATACAAATTTTCTTTATGAATCAGCTAAACTAATTTGACTAATCATAATATATCTGAAGTGTTGTTTGAAACATAAAATTCGTCTTTAACATCGTTTTCTCTAATACTCGCAGAGAAAGTGAAGATATAATCTGAAGATTTATTTATTATTTATATCGATTGTTTTTTTAGGAAGATTAATTGCTTCTTTTTATGAAAATGATGATGATTTGAAACAGTATACACTAATCTCGAATAATCGTTCAACTGTGTTCACACTGCATTGCATTGTTACTCTCATTGCTGCAGCCAGGTGATATGTATAACAGGGGTGATCACCTATAATTGAATAGGTTTTCGTCTCCAATGAATTTTTATTTTATATTTTCAATTTTATCTAAAAATCTTTACATTTTTGTCCTTTTTAATGCAATAAAAATTGATTATCCCCATAAAATACGTCTAAAAACTTTATTACCCCATTAAAATTATAGATTGACTCCACCACTATAAATACAACAAACAATTATTTTAGTGTTTATAATTATTTGAATAAGTGAAGTTTATGTTAAAAATAAAAATAAAAATGATCTCATAATTCTAAAGCTAAAGGGATTGCAATTGACACACACAAATATATATCAATTTCATTTATGTATATTTACATAAAGGACATAGCTTAATAGGAGGGGTACTTTCTAATTAATACTCTAATCTAGTTCCATTTCTTTAATAGATACATGTTATATATATGATTAGAAGTTTCTTTCCAGGCGGAGAGAGATCAAACCGCAATACATAGTGGAATAAGATTGTTGATAAACTCACAAATGGACGATGGTGACTTCCCTCAACAGGTAGTTTTTTCTTTCTTTCTTCTGAATTAAATATATAATTTGCATAAGCGTTTTATGTCCTTTTTTTTTTCCCCCTCCACAAAAACTATGTGTACCAAGATTTTATTATTGACGAAGACATGCAATAAAAAATGCAGGAAGTGAATGGAGCACATATGAAGAACGGAGTACTAAACTTCGCAACGTATCGAAACATCTTTACTATTTGGGCTTTAGGCGAATATTGTCGACGGGTTCTATTTGCATAATAATACTACAAGAAAATATTCTTGTGTTGTGCCTGAAACAATTTACGTTTGTTTGTTTTTGTTTTTTTCTTTTTTTGAACGAAAGGTTGCGTTTGTTGCCTATAAACACTCTGGTTTGGCATATATATGATGATATTGTAATGGGAACATTGGCATCCAAAAACTCTTGATGATTATGTTATTGCAGAATTAGTAAACCTTTCAAATTAGTAGTTTTCTTTCTTTCTTTAACTTAAAAAAAAAAAAAGAAGTAAACTAAATAAATTATATTTCTTACACAGAAATTTTCTGAATTAACCATATATTGCATAAGCGTTTTATGCCTTTTTTTTTTTTTTTTTTTTTTTTTGCTCCATAAAAACTGTGTACCAAGATTTTGTTATTGACGAAGGCACGCAATAAAAATGCAGGAAGTGAATGGAGTATATATGAAGAACGGAGTACTAAACTTCGCAACGTATCGAAACATCTTTACTATTTGGGCTTTAGGCGATATCGTCGACGGGTTCTATTTGCATAATAATATACTACAAGAAAATATTCTTGTGTTGTGCCTGAAACAATTTACGTTTGTTTGTTTTTGTTTTTTCTTTTTTTGAACGAATCAAATTACGTTTGTTGCCTATAAACACTCAGGTTTGGCATATATATGATGATATTGTAAGATGGGAACATTGGCATCCAAAAACTCTTGATAATTATGTTATTTGCAGACTCAGTAAACTTTAAAGGGTCACCCTTCAGGAGCGGAATCATCTATGGCCATCCTTTGTGGACTTTTTTTTTTTTTTTTTTTTTTTTTCAAATAAACAATTTTGCTTTTAAAAACTTAACATTTTCTTTTTCACTCCATTAAAATTGATTTTCCTAATACAAATCCTCCTAAAATCTTATCCTAAATCTTTATCCTTTAGTATGTGACATCATTGAAATAATTGACTGATTCTGTAACCTCATTTTCGAGGGAGATTTCAGACATTATACCTAGATCTGAATAGATGTGGATCTTTATCTGTGATCATTGATGCTCTCGAGAGATGGGCTTTTTTTTTTGGTTAATTCATGTAGAATAATATTGATGAGAAAAGAATATACAATATTAGAAATAGCATTATATTGGAGTGTAAAATAAGAAATTATTAATTTTTCGTATTCTTTTATTATAAATAAGTATTGCATAGACAAAGTATTGAGTTTGGTCTAATATGAGATGTACTACAAATCTCAATTTTTGAGGATTAAC
>CM046366.1:4172978-4283924 GCA_025413025.1 Ficus hispida
AATATATAATATAATAATGTGCTAAAACACGCGTATCTTTATCAATAATATAGGAAGAAAATTATAATGTATCTACTCATGATGCCAGCTACTTTGGGTGAACAATTCACCTGATCAGATAAGAAATGCAGGTAATAGTACTGTACATTACTGGAGCACTCAATGCAGTTTTTGGACCTGAGCATCGGAAGGAACTAATTCGCTATATTTACAATCACCAGGTAATCCTTTTTTTTTTTTTTTTTTAAATACATAGTAATTTCGTCTGCAGAACTAATACATTTTGCATTAAGTGAATCAGATGTACGTGTGATGCTAAGGATGTTGTTTTTGTTTATTATTATTTATTCGTCTCGATGGTAATTAGAATGAAGACGGAGGTTGGGGCAAACACATTGAGGGTCCAAGCACGATGATTGGTTCCGCGGAGAGCTACGTTACTTTGAGGTTGTTGGGAGAGGGTCCTGAGGATGGCGAGGATAATGCTGTAGCCAGAGGCAGAAAATGGATTCTTGATCACGGTGGCGTTTTGGGAATACCATCTTGGGGAAAGTTTTGGCTGACGGTAAGAAAGTTACACGATCTTACCACGCATTAATTTTACGCGTTTAATTTATTTTTTCCCGGGGAAATGTTAAAAATTTTGGCCAAAATTTGTATCACTGGTCTTTTGCGCTATCGTTTGGTTTAGGTGCTTGGCGTGTATGAGTGGTCAGGCTGCAATCCACTGCCCCCGGAACTTTGGCTTTTGCCGAGAATGGTTTGCATTCATCCAGGTCAATTGGACAAAATCTGACATTCTTTATTGCAAATAAACTTGCTGTTTGTCCTCGTAAAAAAAAAAAAAAAAAAGTTTATCAACAACTTTAGTTCGCCAAATGAAATGCAGGGAAAATGGTCGCCTTGGCTCGTCTAATTTACTTGCCAATGTCATTCTTGTATGGAAAGAGATTCGTTGGTCCGATTACGGATTTGGTTCAATCACTAAGGCAAGAACTGTATAACGAACCGTATCATGAAATAAACTGGAATAAAGCTCGGAACACTGTTGCGAAGGTTGGCCTAACTCAATTGGTTCAAAACAACAAGAACCATAACTTAGTTTCACCAAACAATATTAACAAAAGGTATATGATATTTAAAGTCGCGAATAAATTTTCTTTTTCAGGAGGATCTCTATTATCCGCATCCTTTACTGCAGGATGTGATCTGGGGATTTTTGTACCATGTTGCTGAGCCAATTCTAACGCGCTGGCCGTTTTCTATGCTAAGAGAAAAAGCGCTTAAAGTTGCTATTGAACATGTTCATTATGAGGATACAGTTAGCAATTATATTTCTGTTGCAAGTCAAGAGAAGGTAGCTTTTATCAAATCCTGATATATATGTGTATGTATACGCAAAATGAATATCATACATACATAAAGTATGCATTTTAATCAAAAGTTTCAAGAGTACTTAGAGCTTGCTCTGCAGATATTGAGTATGCTTGGTCGTTGGGTTGAAGATCCAAATTCAGAAGCATTCAATTATCACCTTGCTAGGATTCCAGATTTCTTTTGGATTGCTGAAGACGGAGCCAAGTATCAGGTTCTGATCTATTAGTTATCCCTTGCTAGTCTTCTTCATGAACAAAAAGCAAACTAACCAAGTCCACAATATATATATATATATATATCTATATATTTCACAGAAATATACAAATTTACTTTGCATTATGTTGCAGGGTCTTGGTTCTCAAACATGGGATATAGCACTCGCAATTCAAGCAATTATCTCATGCGGTCTAAATGAAGAGTACGGGCCAACACTTCGAAAAGCACACGAGTTCTTGAAGGTTCACAGGTTTCATCTCATTGACATATATTACCTACCTGATTAATTGCCTGCTTAGTCCATCATGTATTACTACGTACTTACTGAACCAATCTGTCGTTTATACGCAGATTCGTGAGAATCATCCAGGAAATTTCACTCAATGTATCGACATATATGTAAAGGTGGATGGACCTTTAATACTGGTGACCAAGGTTGGATAGTCTCTGATTGCACTGCGGAAGGACTAAAGGTAAGATGGCTAGTCCATTGTACATGCAATATTTATTTATGCACATAATTGGTCATGTTTGGATTCAGTGACGAAGCCAGAAAATTTTTTTACGGGACTAATAATAACTATATCATAGATAATAAAAGGGTGGTTATTATGAGCAAATTTTTCTTTTAGGGGAGGGGGAGGGCTTCTATGAAAGTTTAATTAAAATCATGGGTTATCTTTAAAAAAATCAAAAGTTGAGGAGGGCTTAAGCCGTCCAGTCTCTTTTTCCCTTCGTCTCTGTTTGGACAATATGTTTGAATAGAAAACTCAAATTTTTATGAGAGAAAACGTCATATATATATATAATATATATAAAGGTTTGAATTGGGGGTTTGACTATGGATCCAAAACAGGGGTCTCTATTAGCAATGTGGGATTTTGTTTTTGAGTTTGGTATTTTTATATTCACAGGCTGCACTCTTGCTCTCACAAATTTCACCAAAGCTAGTTGGAGAGAAAATGGATCCAGAGCAATTCTATGATGCGGTAAATGTCTTGCTCTCATATCAGGTAAGAACTTTGCAAATGTTTTCTCAAGAAATCTCTATTTTTGATATGCAATTTTGGCTTTTGGTAAATGCTTTAGTGATAATTTAATTGGCATTTTTTTTTGGTATCATTACCCCCATAACCTTTTGTGTCGTGGCAAATTACTCGAAGTAAAAAAAAAAAAAAAAAAACAGCTTGGCATCGACGACCCTTTTGATTACAATGTTAAATCTCATGAGTAGTATGCCATTTCTTGTTTGGGTGAATTAAAAAATGACCAGTACTGTTCAATCCAAGTATTTAGTAACAAAGTTTCTAAGTAGGACTTGTCATCCTCTCATTATACCACCACTATCGGTAGTTCTCAATATGTTATTTAGTGATTATTTAATCATGTATATATGCTATTTCGAGTGCAGAGTAGTGATGGCAGTATGTCTGCTTGGGAACCACAAAGAGCATACCGTTGGGTAGAGGTATTGTTTTGTGACATTACATTGAAATAATTGTGCTTAAATTAAAAATAGTTTTTTGTAAGAAACTTATAAATATCTATATATATGTATATAATTTATGTTTAAACTCAATATTTCTTTGCACTTAATAACGTAAGTTAATTTGCCGATTCTTTCAGTACTTAAATCCCACAGAGTTTCTTGCAGATACAATTATTGAGCGAGAGTAAGATTTTCGAATGATCCTAGTTTATATCATTTAGTAAGATATATATATTTGTGTGTGTATAATGTTTGCTTCATTAAAGTTGATTGATGTATGCTATCATTTCAGCTACGTAGAGTGCACCTCCTCAGTAATCCAGAGTCTGGTGCTCTTTAAGAAATTATATCCGGAACATCGAAGAAAGGAAATAGATAATTGCATTTCAAAAGCATCTCGTTATATCGAAAATGCCCAAAACCATGATGGTTCATGGTAAGGATTCTCTTTAGTCAATTGTACGTGTGTTTACCAAATTGTAAAAGAATGTAATGAGATTGGAAATAAAAATTAAAATAAAAATTACAAGGACAGTAGATCTCAGTAACAAAGTCATAAATTTTTTAGAGGGACATAAACTCAATCAAAAGTTTAAAATAAAACTACAAAGTTAAAATCTTTTACTATCGTTATCTATTTTGTATCTTTTTTTTTTTTTTTTTTTCTGTAAATGAACTAAAGTCTGTAATATGGAGTTATTAAATTTTAAAATTTAGAGTCAAAAGATTGTGAAATGACATGATAGTAAATCACATAATTTTCTTCACACACACATTTATATATATACATGTGTGTGTGTTGTAGGTATGGCCGTTGGGGAATTTGCTACACGTACGCAACATGGTTTGGCGTTGAGGCGTTGGTTGGTTGTGGGAGGACTTACAATAACAGCCATGCCCTCAGAAAAGCTTGTGAGTTTTTACTGTCAAAGCAATTATCAGATGGTGGTTGGGGTGAAAGTTACCTTTCATGCCAAAATGAGGTATTGTATTAATTTGGAGCTCTACCAATTAATGCTGATTTAAATTTTTTACGATATTTTTAGTCAAAGAAAGAGAGACAACAATTTGTATCAATTTAGAACATTCCAATATTTGCTTTATTATTATTATTATTATTATTATTATATTATTATTATTATTATTATTTTATACAATTTTCTTTATGAATCAGCTAAGACTAATTTGACTAATCATAATATATCTGAAGTGTTCGTTTGAAACATAAAAATTCGTCTTTAACATCGTTTTCTCTAATTACTCGCAGAGAAAGTGAAGATATATATCTGAAGATTTATTTATTTATTTTATATCGATTTGTTTTTTTAGGGAAGATTAATTGCTTTCTTTTTATGAAAATGATGGATGGATTTGAAACAGGTATACACTAATCTCGAAGGTAATCGTTCAACTGTGTTCCACACTGCATTGGCATTGTTAGCTCTCATTGCTGCAGGCCAGGTGAGTATATGTATAGACAGGGGTGAAGTCACCTATAATTGAATAGGTTTTCGTCTCCAATGAATTTTTATTTTTATTTTTTCAATTTTATTTAAAAAATCTTTACACTTTTTGTCATTTTTCATGCAATAAAAATTGATTATCCCCATAAAATGCGTCTAAAAACTTTATTACCCCATTAAAATTATAGATTTGGCTCCACCACTATAAATACAACAAACAATTATTTTAGTGTTTATAATTATTTGAATAAGTGAAGTTTATGTTAAAAATAAAAATAAAAATGATCTCATAATTCTAAAGCTAAAGGGATTGCAATTGACACACACAAATATATATCAATTTCATTTATGTATATTTACATAAAGGACATAGCTTAATATAGGAGGGGTACTTTCTAATTAATACTCTAATCTAGTTCCATTTCTTTTAATAGATACATGTTATATATATGATTAGAAGTTTCTTTCCAGGCGGAGAGAGATCAAACCGCAATACATAGTGGAATAAGATTGTTGATAAACTCACAAATGGACGATGGTGACTTCCCTCAACAGGTAGTTTTCTTTCTTTCTTTTTCTGAATTAAATATATAATTTGCATAAGCGTTTTATGTCCTTTTTTTTTCCCCTCCACAAAAACTATGTGTACCAAGATTTTATTATTGACGAAGACATGCAATAAAAAATGCAGGAAGTGAATGGAGCACATATGAAGAACGGAGTACTAAACTTCGCAACGTATCGAAACATCTTTACTATTTGGGCTTTAGGCGAATATTGTCGACGGGTTCTATTTGCATAATAATATACTACAAGAAAATATTCTTGTGTTGTGCCTGAAACAATTTACGTTTGTTTGTTTTTGTTTTTTCTTTTTTTGAACGAAACGGGTTGCGTTTGTTGCCTATAAACACTCTGGTTTGGCATATATATGATGATATTGTAAGATGGGAACATTGGCATGCATAAAACTGTGATTATTATGCAGAATGAATAAAGAAACATATAAACTTCGCAACGTATCGAAACATCTTTACTATTTGGGCTTTAGGCGAATATCGTCGACGGGTTCTATTTGCATAATAATACACTACAAGAAAATATTCTTGTGTTGTGCCTGAAACAATTTAAGTTTGTTTGTTTTTGTTTTTTCTTTTTTTGAACGAATCAAATTACGTTTGTTGCCTATAAACACTCAGGTTTGGCATATATATGATGATATTGTAAGATGGGAACATTGGCATCCAAAAACTCTTGATAATTATGTTATTTGCAGACTCAGTAAACCTTTAAAGGGTCACCCTTCAGGAGCGGAATCATCTATGGCCATCCTTTGTGGACTTTTTTTTTTTTTTTTTTCAAATAACAATTTTGCTTTTAAAAACTTAACATTTTCTTTTTCACTCCACTAAAAATTGATTTTCCTAATACAAATCCTCCTAAAATCTTTATCCTAAATCTTTATCCTTTAGTATGTGACATCATTGAAATAATTGACTGATTCCGTAACCTCATTTTCGAGGGAGATTTCGGACATTGTACCTAGATCTGAATAGATGTGGATCTTTATCTGTGATCATTGATGCTCTCGAGAGATGGGAACTTTTTTTTTTTTGGTTAATTCCTGTAGAATAATATTGATGACGAAAAGAATATACAATATTAGAAATAGCATTATATGTGGAGTGTAAAATAAGAAATTATTAATTTTTCGTATTCTTTTATTATAAATAAGTATTGGCATAGACAAAGGTATTGAGTTTGGTCTAATATGAGATGAACTACAGATCTTAATTTTTGAGGATTAACAATGAAATTATATTCTAGTTATTATTGTGTCACAGATGTGCCCTAACTGCGTTCGATTTTAAGAAAAGTTTTCATCATTCATTCAGCTATGTTTTCATTTTATTACGAAGTTCCAATCAAGTCGAGAAATCGAGACCTTTTAAGATTAGAGAGACTACCTAGCATCAATGACAGGAAAATCATATTCCTATATACAGATAACTGGGAGATTTATTTATTTATTTTATTCAACCGAGTTCATAAAGAAAATTGCATTCCATTAGTTTGAGGTAGGAACAAAACAAGAGCATTTTTAATTATTTTCTCGTAGAAGTTAAACATCACTAGTATTTAGGCCTTGATTGAGACACACCGACACTTATATATTTGGATTGAAAAAACTCACTCAAACTGAGAAGCTCAATTGATATATACGTGTGTGTGTATATATATATATTTTCCAATCTCAATCTATATGCCAAAAAGGCCCTTTATATTCTACTTTTTAAGTCAACGAGCTATATCCCCGCGGCAGCATTAGGGGACAAGAAATTTCTAAGTCACCCCAAATAGCCTTTAAAAAAAATATCTAAATAAAAGAATGATTTTAAAATCACCCTAACTTTAGGATCAAGAATGATCATGTTCATGCAAATATATATGAGAAAATATTTTGGAAATTTCTGGAAACACATCGACAAAATATCTGTAAATTAAGTATTGGCATGGTTCTTAATATTTTTTAATTATTTTGTAATTCATGACTTTTTTTTTTTTACTTCAGCCACAATTTATTATACATGAAGAGGTGGTGGGTAGAGATCGAGAGACATACATTGCATGTTCAAAATTATATAAGAAACCACTAAAATGTCATGTCTTGTTATCAATATTGTTTAAACTACTTATAAGGCAACAAATATTTTCGTACATCCTAAAAACTTCTTTTGATATTGATATTGGCTTATCATGCTTGAAAATATGAATGTAAAGTACCTATATTAGGTTAACTTCGAATTAGTTTACTTAATATGCAGGTGAAGGTTATTACTTATTATATACGTATTTTAATTGAGAGTTTCATTTAGTGTATATATTGTTACAGTTTCTTAAAACTTTCATCTATAAAATATTTATCTTCTTTAGAATAAATTTACATATTTTACATTAATTTCCACTGCTATTGGAATTTTCATCAAAATATTTCAGTAAAATCTAAATAATACTGGATTTTTCATACATATCAATATTTTCAGGATCTTCTATTCTGATATTATGTTAGTTTACTAAATATCTATCCTTAAAGTTTAATCTGACTGGACCAATAATATTAGTTTTAGATTATAACATTGTGCACTACTGATATGCGCCTCTTACAATGCAAAATCAGAGAACGTGACTTATGCCGAGTTAAGTTAAATAGAACCGGATTAATTAGACCAAATCCAAAAATATATTTTTTAATTAAATAAATACTGCATACGTATATGCTCCTATATAGTGCGAAGATTAATGCATATAGCTTAACCTACTAAGCTGCAGTAGGAGTAGTACGATAAACAAATTGTGGGGATGTCTTCTAAGATACACTAACAAAAGATCATGTATTCCTAATCCTTAAAGATAAATTTTCTATGTTTTGATCAGTTCAACCAAAGAAGCGGTGAATCACATCACTCACACTTGTCACCAACTCTCCGAGCATCTAAAATGAATGAGGCATTTTTCCCTTCACAACAAACAAAATCTATCACTTTACCAAAAAAACTCATTTGTTCTAGCCCAACCCTTGAAGTGTTTATATGGTAATTTGCGAATCATCATCACTATCCATATGAGGTAATACTTTTTCATTGGATGCCCAATTATAACCCCACATGCTAAAGGTATTTCATCACACTTAATTCTATCAGAAGGTGTAGACCAGTTTGAATTTCTCACCGCTTGAGTTCAAAATATGGCAAATTTTACTTAGGAGTGACACTAATTACACTTTAGAAGAGCACACATTTAGCTAATTTTAGCTTAAGGGGAGGATGCCATGTTTTATCTATGTCTAACCTACTTATTTAGTACAAGCTCATTGATAATTAAACCAATGGTAACTCGCCAACGTCCTTTCGATCGGTTAGTAGGACGCTCGTCTTACTCACTAAATAATTGGATTCGAGTCGTCCATTGCATTGGTTGGGGAGGCAATCAGTTCGTGAGTACTGATTCATATATCACGCAGTGAGGCATCCACCCCTTTGGAATTATAGCCCTCTTTTAAAGGATCTAGAGAATGATATAGTGATGATGGAAAAAAAAAACCATAAAGAATAACGAAAACATGTGTTATTGTATACTAGTTCAAGAAGAAGATCATTAAAAACATATGAAGAACAAGAAATAAATAAGATTGTTTTCGCACTGATACACCTTAAACTTATCATAAAGTTACAATTGTGCCTTAAAATTTTAATTTTGACGATTTACACGTGAACTTATAAATTTGAAACAATTTACCTCTCATTGTTTACAATGTTGATTTTTTTTTTTTAACAAAAATTAACACTTGACTTACATATAGATTGTTAATTAATTGTATAAGAGGTCTTTTTTAATCAATATTATCCAAGATTTATATTTAAAACATAGTTAATTGAAAATTTTATACTTTGATAATACTTAATTAAAGATTACAATCTAAATAAATTTGGGTAAAATAAACAAAAATGATCATTCATATCATTAATTAATGACTTATGGATAAATCACATATCATTTTTCTTTAAAAGACTAACATTGTTATTAATGAGGTGTAAATTGCTACAAATTTATAAATTCATGGTACAAATTATCAAAATTAAAAATTTAGGGTGTAAATTATAGTTATGTGATAAATTTATGGTGTACTGGTGCAAAAAAGCTATAAAATAAAGACTAAAGATAATATGATAATTGATTATCTAAATGATGTGTCTTTAAATGCCTATGATATGGGAAAAATAAAATTTTTAATTATAAGCTGAGAGATTTTCGTTTGGCTTTGTAACTCAACTCCAACTAAACTGTACTTTTGCATTTTAATTTTTATCTTTTTCTAAAAAGTTAACAAAAATTATTAGTTAAAAAAGGTCCATTTAAGAGTTTTGCTTAAGATTCCAAAAGTATATTGGGACGGTCATGGATCTTGAATAACAAAAAAATGTCATATGAGAGAGCCTTTCCTTTTAAATTTCGACATCTTTCAAGTTTCAAGATTATCATGCAACATTTCAGTGATAATTTTTGTTAAAAATAACATTTGAATAATGTAAAGGTAGAAAATGATTGTGGTACTACGAATTTTTAAAAAATAAAAATTTGAATTTAAATTAAATTATTGTAAAATAGTTTGATATCACATTGGTGTCCAATAATATCTATTTGAATGGAGCATCTAAACACACTAATATTAAACTATAGGAGTGATTTATGATTTAAAAAAAAAATAGATGTGCAATATCGACGTTATATGTTACCAATTTGCTAAAAATTGAGATCTCAACGTACGACTCCAAAATCCAATGTATACCTGATCAAACAACATAAAGTTTTGATATTGCTCTGATCCATTTCATATCACGTTGGTTGCATTTTTAAGACTAAAATGGCAGGGATATAATGTTCCCCCACTCTGTA
Organism: Ficus hispida; assembly: GCA_025413025.1. Classification (NCBI taxonomy): domain Eukaryota; kingdom Viridiplantae; phylum Streptophyta; class Magnoliopsida; order Rosales; family Moraceae; genus Ficus; species Ficus hispida. The sequence goes on from CM046366.1 coordinate 4,182,978, forward strand.
AAAGTAGTTGGACAAATTATGCACAATATTAATGTGTGATTTTGGAGAATTTCTTTTTCAATATTAATTATAACAATAGTGAAAGTTACAGTGATAATGATTGTGATACTGATAGTGATGGTGATAATAGTAGTAATAGTAATAGTAATCCTAGTGTTAGTAATAATGGTAATAGTAATATTAATAGTATAATTGTAACACTTGTAAGAGTAATAATAGTAATAATAGTATTAAACTAGTAGTAATAGTAATAGTACTAGGACTAGTAATAATATTAATGGTAATACTAACAATAATAGTAACAGTAACGATAATAGTTATAATAACATTAGTAGTAGTAGTAATAATACTAATACTAATACTAATGCTAGTAATAGTAATAACATATGTATGTGGAAAAGAATCTGGGCCATTTTTTTCATTTGGAATATTTTCTCTTAATACTCTTAAACTATCAAATCAGAATATACATATTCAACAAAAAAGCAAATTGGTATGGGCCCGTTTGGGGGAAAACTGGAGATAGTGTTTTGAAGATTGAGTTAAAATTTTTTTAAAAAATTCTGTGATATAGAAAATAATGTAAAATTTTAAAATGTGTTCAGAAAAAAAATTACAAAATAGATCTTGTCTTATTTGTCTCGTCGATACAAGTATTTTGATATAAAATCATCTTATTTCGATTTGCAATGAGAAAGTTATGGATTTTTAAAGTTTTAGTTTTTTAAAAGGAAAAGAGATGGAAAGTTTGATTTAAAATTGAGATTTTTAAATTCAGATAGTAAAATATCATCTAGAGATAGTGCTCCAAACAGAAGTAGACCCCAACCAACTACTATATTTATGTTTAACAGGCTACATAATCATCCATGATTTTGGCATATAGACATATGTATATATGTAAATATGTATATATATTTTTTAAATGGATGATGAAAGGGAGACTTCGAATGAGATCTATGAAGAGATTTTTAAATGGATGATGAAAGGGAGACTTCGAATGAAGGTCTATGAAGAGATTTATTTTAAACAGCGATTATTCTAAAATACCAAAAATTATTGAAGATCAAATTTGATGTCTTTAGAATCTGAAAGAACCGCTGTTTTTTTTTTTAAACAAAAATTTTTATGAAGGGTAATAATTTGCTTTTGTATAACTACTAGTTTCGACTAAATTCGACTTAAGGTTGTTTCATTAGTAAAACACAAAATGCAATCTCAAATTTTAGGAAAACACAATGTGAATTCCCACATTTGGATTGAATATTAGTAGAAATTTTGGAGTTTTTATATTTTTTAATAGCATGGAGCTCATGACTTCCACTTGAGAGCTCATTCAACATCCTCTTTCCTTCCACCAACTGAGTTAGTCCAATGGAGTCTTATGAGATTATTATTATTATTATTATCCCTTTTTTTTTTTTATTGTAATGGAAAACCTTTAACAGCTTAGAAAGGAAAATATATGGAAACGAGCCAATTCCACCGCCGGTGAAAGTGAAGGAAAGTGAGGGCTTAAAAAAAAAAAGGAGAAAAAATGCCATATCTAACTTATTTTACAATTATATATCCCCGTATAAATTAGAAGATTTAAGGAATTTATGTCAAAATAGTTATTTTACCTTACCTTTTGGGTCAAACTTTTCCCCACCTAGTTTCTTTCCAAAGTGGGAAGAATTAAACTATGGTAGGTCTTATGGCCATTCACAATTTATTTTCCTTCGCATTTTTTATTTTACCAAACAATTGAAATGTTATTTATTTATTTATTCTCTAAAATCCCTACTCCAACTGCCTGTCTTTTTAACTCTACCAAACATAGCATTAAAGATATGTGCTCGGTCTAATATTATTCTATTAATATTCTTAACTGCCTCCGAATCCCTAACAGAGATCTTACAGCTAAGATTGATCTGGATGTGCTATTTTTTTAAGCCGTTGATTAAGCATATATATATATACACATCCGATATTGTCTGTTTTGCTATTTAATATATATATATATATATATATATATATACAGTGTAGGGTTTTTATTAACTTTCCAGATCATATTTGCTTGTTGTTATGCTTGTTTTCAGAGGCGTTAGAGATATCAAAATAATGTCGTCGACAGTCGGATTGTGTTTAGTGACGGTGGTAGTGGTATGGATTAGTCAATGGATAATCAAGAAGTGAAGAAATCCGCGATGCAGTAATGGGGTTCTGCCACCAGGCTCCTCGGGCTAACCTCTCTTTGGAGAGACTCTTCAATTCATCATTCCTAGTTACTCCCTTGATCTCCACCCCTTCATGAAAACTCAGATCCAAAGGTGTGATTGATTATGTGTGTACATATATGTACACACACATATATTCATACATATATATGTTTTTATATTTGCTACCATTGATAGAGGATAAGAGCGTTTGTCTCGATTTATTGGGTCTAAAAACTAAATAAGTGTTCGAATATTATTTCCGAGGAATTTTAACTCTTCAAGAGAGTTTCTAATTAGTCAAAGGCATAAAACATGGCTTTTAAAAAAGTTTTTCTAAATAAATTTCGAAACCTTGTATCAAATTTTTGAAGAAATTGTAAACTTCATTCTAATATTTTTGTCTCTTATAATTGGAAAATTTAAAGTCTTTTCAATCTATTAAGCTTTTTTAAAGATATGGTTATCACATACACTTCTTTTACTTGATCTCTTTTTGGGCTTATTTGGCTGAGTTTTCCAGAAGTTGCTATTGCATCTTGACTCAAAATTTACTTCTAAAAGTGTGATAATATGTCAGAAGTTATTATTTTCAAAAGAGCTTCTACTTAATATCAGAAAATGTGGCTTATAAAAAAAAGCTCTTATGAGTAGACTTTAATAGAAATTTAACATAAAAAACTTCATTATAACATTTTTGTTGATAATTTTGAAATTTTTTAACCATTTTGATTATTAAAGCTATATTTAAAATGTGATTTTAAATACTTACTAAAAAGCTATTGTTTTTACTTTTTTCTTCTACTAATCACTATTTATTAAAAGCAAAATCTCAACTAAACAGTTGAAATGTTCTACCTAGTCTTGATATCAATTATTCTCTCTCGTATTAAAAGAAAGAGCTGATATAATTTGCTTATATTACAATAAAAATTGCTCTATGTATTTAAGTATTATTGGTGGGTTTACTTTATATCTCGTTCATATTTCAGATATGGACCTATATTTCGAACGAACATACTGTAAGCCTGGTTGAATTATGTACATGGAGACCTTCTCTAAATTTTTTGCGCAAGGTTCTGAATCTCCAACAAGCAAAATACTTGGTGCTTTCCATAAGTACATGAGGACCACTGTTCTGAATCATTTTGGTGCTGAGAGCCTCAAGGAAAATTTGATCCTTCAAATAGAAGAATGCGTGAACAAAAGTCTAAGTTCATGATCTACCAAGACGTTCGTCGAGGTGAGACATGCAACTTCAGTTGTAAGCCCTACCAATTTAAGTTGCAATTCCCTAAGACTTTGATACTAGTTGTTCTCTCTCTGGGGTTTTTTTTTTTTTATTTTTAAAGCGCTTTAATTTGTAGCCCTTCTCCGCGGACGCTCTCAAATCTGAACTTCTTGTTTGATTGCTGCTTCTGTTCACTCATCATGTATTCTTTGAAAACTAAAGATGCTTTTAACTTTTAATGCGAAGAAGCTTTTTAGTTATGATGCTGAAAATTCGTCTGAAGATCTAAGCCAGAAATATGCCAGAATCGTGGACGGTCTTATGTCTCTTCCCTTAAATATCCCCGGAACCAAATACCATGAAAGCAAAAAGGTACGTAGGGTGACTGCGCCATAATTTTTTTTTATCGGGGGTTAATAACTATTTAATTAACGGATAACTAGGGAGGTATTATACGATCAAGTTTTCATTTTTGCTTCTACGAAATTTTTATTGAAAATCATGGGATATTTTTTTTCTTAAAAAAGAAAAGTTGTATTCATGAATAATGTCAGAGATACTAACTCTGCTCATTTTTGCTTTCATATACTAACTAATATAATATATGAATTATTAATTTTATTATTAGAATATGTTTACAAGATTATTACATCAGTCATAATGATAAGAGTTTGTACCTATCAATAATAAAAAAGATGACAATTCACCGCCTCGTAAGTTGGTATACGAAATTTGATATTAGAGTTGATGTTCCTAGTATAATTGTTATTATAATTCCCATAAACAAAACAAAAAATATCGGATTGTTGATTCCAGCAAAAAGAACGACTGATTTGATACTTGATATCAAGCAAAACAATAATATTTGTTTGTTAATTTATAATGACCAGGAGCAAGAAAAGATGCTGGCAATGTTGAGGGAAGTGCTAGAGAAGAGACGGAGTACCTCACAAAATGATCGGATAAATGAAGGAGATTTCTTAGATCAGATGATCAAGGACTTGGACAACGAGAAGTTCTAGAATGAGGATTTGGTTGCCCACCTGATTTATGGGATATTATTAGCTAACTCAGAGTCTGTAGCTACATTGGTGGCTTTAGCTTTTATATTGCTCTCTGGGCATCCTTCGGTAGTAGAGGAGTTGTTAGTAAGTATACTAATACGCAGCAAAATCTTTTGAGCTTCTTTACAAATAAGTAATAGTGTTTGAAACACCAATTTTAATTTCAATTTTTTAAATATCAATTCACATGTCATATATATTTTGATTAATAAATAAACCAGTTGATGTGATAATATTTTAAGTACTTATTAATAAAAAACGACAATTATATATTACATAATTATTACTTAAAAATTGATATTAAAGCTGATATCTATAGTATTTTTCATACAAATATTGATCAATTTCTACTTAATTATTATCAAGCCGAGCAGGAAGCAATTCTCAAGAAAAGAAAACATCCAAATTCTCCACTCACTTGGGAGGAATACAAGTCGATGACCTTTGTTCTAGAAGTTTGTTACAAATTTCATATGCTCCTCATTCTTTTTCTTATTAATTATGTATTTCAACAGCATCCAAACCTTACTTACTAAGTGATGTAGCGAATTAGAGGAATAAGAAATGGTTTCATTATGCCAATAAAATATTTATGAAGAAAAAGATGTATGGGCTGCTTAGTTTTATGTTCGACAAAAACACATTATATAGCCCATAACAAGAAAGACATAATAAATATTATATATGTTCTTACCGACAGCTGAATTAATTTTATATATATATATATATGTATGTATGTGTATATATATTATACTTATGTAACATTTAATTATGACATTTTTCAGCGGTGATATTTATGACTACTTTTTGGTTGAACAATAATATGTTACACATAATTTTATATAAAATTATAAATAAGACGATTAATCGTTACAAGTTATTTACTAGAAAGTTATAGCTGTCATACGTGTGTATTTGACTACCCAGGAGTATTCCTATAAATTAGAACACAAAATAAACGAATCAAACATTTTTATTTTTACATTTCTATATATATATATATATATATATATATATAAGAACACAGAGTATACGAATCAAATATTTCATTTTTTACATATTCTTTTCTGTCAAATTTACGTCGGATTGGAGGAGGTGTGTATATATATGGCGTTCAGTCTCATATTAGGTATCATTATAAGACAAACCTGTAATTTTTTTTGGATGTTATTATAACAGTCAGTTGATTGTCATGTAATATTTTTTTAATGATATTTATCTTTTACATTGATAATTCTATCTAATATCATGATACAATAATCTAAATATAAGAAGTTACATTTAAATCAACTACTAGTTACAAAAATCTAAGTAAAATATTATAACTGTTGGAGACACACATGAGCGTTGGAGTTGAGATATTTCATATACATTTCATATATATTTACATAGGGATCCAAGAATTAATTCGATTGTACAATTTACTTGTTGAACTTTTGTAAAAAGGTGATCAATGAAACTCTGAGGCTGGGTGGCAATGCCTTACCTGGGCTACTACGTAGTCATGAAAGATGTCTCAGTGAGAGGTATGACAATTACCCCACTCATAATAATAATAAGAAAAACATTCTAGACACTAACTCTAATAATGATTTTTAAATATTTGAGTTTTTATTCTTTAATTAGAATTGTATTTAAAGTATTGTCATATCATAATTGTCTATAAATAAAAACATGACAACTCATTATTGGCCTCCTGAGTGGTATTCAAAAGTTAGAATTAAAATTGGTGTTTCTAGCTACTTTTATAATAAACTATTTTTCTTGCCAATAAATAATAATTTGAAACGTAAGCTAAAAAATTATAACATACATTTTTCGGGTAAATCCTGCATATCTAGGTTTTACTATTCCGGCGTGTTGGATGATTATGCTTGTCCCATTGGCTTTGCAGCTTAGTCCCAACGTATTCAAGGATTCCCTCAAGTACAATCCATGGCGTTGGAAGGTTGATCAGTTCCATTTGCTAGCTGCTGCTTCTTCTTCTAGTTCTTCTTCTTATTTTTTTCCACTCTGAGTACCGTGCCATTTTCATTTTTTTTTTTTTCGTCTCAAATCAGCTAAATTTGACTAAGTGCTATAGTTTTATAATATGTGTACTACTTGTGATAATTCATGGAAATTAGGAGCTTGAACCGCTTGTTATATCAAGGAATTTTACTCCTTTTGGTGGAGCAGTAAGACAATGTGTAGGAGCGGAGTACAGTAGAGTGGTTCTGGCCATTATTTTCCACGTCTTGTTCACTAAATACAGGTGCATTTTTTTCGTAAGACTGAAGAGTAGCTACAATATGATTTTTTTTAATAAGTAACACACACACTCATATATATATACTTGGCATAATTCTGTTAATCACTTTTTAAAGTTTCTGTTTTATATATAATAGGTGGACAAAAATCAAAGGGGGAAAGATATATCGAAATCCCAGTTAGGATTCAGAGAAGGCATTCACGTCAAGTTCTCGGAGAAGTAAAAATTAAAGGGACATCTTTTGCTCCACTGGCTAGATATCCACTGGCTGTATGTTTGAGATTGAAAATAAAGTAAAGAAATAAGAAAGATGATTGGTAATTCCATTTCTAGTGTTTACTGGTCTAATGTTATTCTGAGAACTTATCAATAGTTTATAAGTAAATTGGTATAATTTATTAATTTGACAAGGAATCGATACTAAAGAGATATAAGAATTGTCATTCTCTCTCTCTCTCTTTTTTAATTCCCTAAATTGTGCAGGAATAACTAAACTCTCATTTTCATTTTGCAAATAAATACATGAAATGCAGAAAGAACCATTTCCTTTTCATGCAAAATAAACGCACACTTATTAGATGACAATGGGATAGCAAATCGTCCAACTTTTTTTCTAGTTTTTATTGACCTTAGGAATAGTAATCTTATTAATGTAATTTTTAGAAAGTCTTTGTCCATAATTAAATTATGATCCTTGTGAAGTAAAATAGAAAATTTTTGAGGGCATATCAGTAAGTTTGACATCTATTTTCTTTAATTAGAAATCAATATCAATAGAGTATTTTATTTTCAAAAAAGAAAAAATATCAATAGAGTATTTGGATTAATTATGTAAATAAACATACAATGTTTAGATTTGTATGTATATTAGATTGGAGAGACATGCTCACTAATTATATACTTTTGTTTCCTTTCGAAGTAAATGCAGCCTATATACATTATTGTGAGCTTTTGCATTGCAGGTCATCAATTTAACTGCAAAATAATTAATGTTTGTCCATCGGCATTGATTAAATAAATAAGCTGGCAAATTTACGATAATTTAACAGAGGAAATTAATCGGTTCGAATCCAAAATTGTATCTCGTAGAGGATACCTATTATATTTGTTTCCACTGGTTGCACATGCGTTTCGCGCGTATGTATAATATATTGTATAAAAAAAATTTAATTTAAATACAAAATTAAAAAGAAAGGAAAAAAATTACAAAACGATAAAATAAGAAAAATAAACAAAAAATAAAAAACCAAAATCAATTTAGACAAAAACCCTTTTCAATCTTATTAATAAAAGATATAATTATTCAGTAGATATATAGATGATTATGAACATGTGTATATATATGTAATGAGAAATGAAAAAGACTAAAGAAATAAAAAAGATAAAAACATAAAAGAAAATAAATGGGTGAAGAAAAAGAAAAAGATAAAAGAAAGAAAAAGATGAAAGTAAAAACAAGAAGTTAAAAAAAAAATGAGTTGACACATGGCTGAAAAAGGAAAGAGTATTATTGATTCTTCTATATATGTTAAGATAAGATAAGATAAGATTAATGAAATGGATTTTTCAATGGTTACCTCTTCGATTCTTTAAGAAAATGGAAACCAATTATTTACTTTAGTATGTGTTATTATTATTTTATCAGATTTGTGTTTTTTATATTGTTTTAATTGTATTTTATCTTTTCATTTTTAGACTTAATCAGATTTAGTTTAACGCTTTTCCACTCAGCTTTGTGACGTATAGATCAGTGCATTAATAAATCTTAACAGACGAGTTATCTAACTCTAGTTTAAACAAGTGTTTAAATATTCAAACAGACAACCTATCTAATTTTGTTTAAACAAATGCTTAAAAAAATAGTGAAATTATTTGTCCTGTCAGACAACCAATTCCAATTATCAATAAAAGGGTAAATTATCACAAAACATTAAAAAAAAAAAATTAATGTGATTATTTAATATCACAAAAACTCCCAACAAAAGAGAAAAAACCTACTGATAATTGACACTCCAGCTTGAACGACGAGATATTATTAATGTTTTAATCACACGGTCAATAAAAATATGAGTATCAAGTTCCACTCTCCTGAATCCATGAAGTCTGCCGTTTCCTGCGAGCCTCCTACTCACATGGCTCAATTGGGCATAAAATAACAGTCATAATGGACTTTTAAATTTGAGTTTATATAAACATTTGGATATGTGAATAATTATTAAGATGTAGTTTTTGAGTTGAACAAAATATTAAAAAAAAAACATTTGGAGTTGTGTTTGGGGAAGTTCCCCCAAATGGGCCCTTAGATTTTCAAGATCTCGGTTTTTTTTTGTTGTGTTAATTCATTAAATAAATGGTGTTAATTATAATCCTATTGGAGTTAGCTCAGTAAGTGAAAGGAAAGGGTTTATGTAAAGCTTCAGAGATTCAAACTTGAAATTGTTTTTACTTTTCATTAAGAAATAAATGGTGCTCATGCATAGTGGTTAATTTGTCAGGAGGATCTCTTTTACCAGCGTCCTATGGTGCAAGACATGCTTGGGGGTTTCTTTACCACGTAGCAGAACCAGTTCTTGCATGTTGGCGTTTTTCTATAATATAATCAGAAAGAAGGCGCTTAGAGTTGTTATTGAACATGTTCATTATCAGGATGAAATTTTTACGAGATATTTGTGCATGGGTAGCGAAGAAAGTGTACTAATTTGGATCTCTTTCTCTCTCTAAACAAAAATACTTTAAAATAAAATTAAAAAAAAAAAAACATGCATATGTGGAGTATGCTAGCTTGTTGGGCAGAAGCCCACATTCAGAAGCCTTCGAGTGTCACCCAGCCAGAATCCCAGATTGTTTATGGATTTCTGAAGATGGAGCCAAGTGTCAGGTTTTATAATATAGCTAATGCATACAATATGTCCTTTTATATATAGAAGAATATGTCCATTGAAATTTTGAATACACAATACATATATATATATTTTTTTTTGTTGGGGGAAGATAGGCTTTCTAAACATTGTTTTAATAAATATCCCACATCTTGCTAAATTAGACGGAAAAAGTGATTGGTTTCTTTAACAATTTCCAAATTTAAATCTTCAATTTAATATAAAATTAAATAAATGGGAAATATTGCAATAATTTAGAAAGTTTAAAAGGGTATATTGTAAAAATTAAAAGTTTAAAGGGCAAATTGTCAAATGATGACATATTTGGGGGGCATCAGTGTTAAAATATCTTGAAAAATTGAATACAGAAAAAACAATTTAAAGGTTGGGTTCCAACATATTTTTCATAAACTAAAAATAGAGTGCTAAGCTGATAAATATTTAAAACTAGGAGGTATAGTTAGGTGAAGTGATCTTAAATATTAAAAACTTATAAATATCACAATAGTATTTTTTTGTTAATTTTTAAACGGAATTCATTAGTGAACATCATTTTTTTGACTAAATTATTAACAAAATTTGTTTAAATTTTACTGGAAAGGAACTAAAATTTTAATAATTTAGGATAATTAAACTACGGAAAAAAAAAACAAGGATTGAAATAGCTCAAACTAATAATTTAAGGATTAAATGAATAATTGACCCTGTTATAATTGTCATCATGCATGCGGTTGGCCATTAATGTGACAAAAATGGAGCAAGATTGACTTTTTTGGCCAATCAAGAAGACTTTTGCGTTGAATTCAGGGTACAAGGACGTTGATGTTGTGCTGGATTTGGAAAGTGGCTGGATATCTAAATGTGTTGATAATGTGGATGACCTCAGTGCTACAGGTGGGGCCAGCTATATCCAGGAGTGGCAACTTAACTTTAAGATCAATGTGCGTAGTTGAGCGAATAACTTTTGTTTTTGATTCATACAATTACTATAGTTGATTTACGTTAACGTTTTATAATTTTTATATAGCATATTATGTTTTGAAATTTTTTTATAAGAGATATGTATAAAAAAAATTATAACACATTTATTAATGAGTTAATATTATAAATATTAGTCTTGATATTATAGTAATGGAGACTTATGGCCTTCATACTTAAGATCTTATTTATATATATTTAGGATAAATTTAACATTTGTCCTTTAACTAATTTAGATAACATTGTCACAAAATATCCCTCATGAATTTTAATTTGTAATATGCATTCCTCCCAACTCTGAAACGTTTGCCAATTACCCTCAATTAGGTTTTTCAAGGGATTTTTTTTGGGTGCAAAAGGAAAATGAAAAAAATAAAAAATAAAAAAAGTCTTCTTTCCCATGAAGAACACATCAAAGACTCCAATGAAACCACCTCCTTCCAGCTGCGTGTGACGTCGTCTCCTTTGCCCTCTATCGCTTACGACAGGATCTCATCCCATCTATCCTCCAGGATCTCACCCCCTTGTGGTTTTGCCCAACCCCGAGCTCGCATTTTTTTTTATTTGTTGAGATATTAAAGAGCATGGCAAGAAAGATGAGATGAGAGGACAGAGATGATAATTTTTGCTATTGGATTGTGGTCTTATTATTATTATTCCTTGATTCAAGAAGTTAGAACTATTTTGATTTCAGTATTGCTGATCTCTGAATGAACGTAGTCACAATGGGTTTTTTTTTCCCTCTTTTTTTTTTATGAATTGATAATGGATTTGAGTGTTTGATCTTTTGTTAAATTGGTGACCGTGGTCAAGTTCTTTTGTTTGTTTTTGTTTTTAGTAAGTGTATTTGATCTTTTGAATTTTGATTCTTCTTATGATTAATTTGAAATTTATTTAAATATTTAATAATTAGCGTAAAGGGGTTAATATGTAATTCCACTCATTTGTTTAATCTCATTATCTTATAGCTTGACATGTGGCGATTTCGTTAATAAAACTAATTGGAGGGGTAAATTTATTAACATTTCAAACTAAAAAAAAAACAGATGTTACAAATTAAAGTTAACAGACAATTTGTGACAATATCTACAATTCAGGAGAAAATATAAAATTTTCCCTGTATTTAATTTAATCATGATAATGTTGACAAAGTCCATTTCATACAATTGACCCACGAGGTGAAATGGGTAACATAAACAACTTCTGTACTTTTTCTTCTTTCCTTTTCTGTTTACAAATGAAAAGTCATCGTTTTTCATTAAACCATGTTTTTCATATCCACTAGTTATATGGCACCTGCTTTGTGTGTGTGGAATAAATAAATAAAAAAATTATGGTAATAAATGACACAATGTGATGATTATTTGATTATCACATGATAAGTAAGGAAGTTATGATCAAAAGATCTATTGGTTCTTAAATAAGTAAGAGATATACTATGAATGAAAAGTCTACCAAGTTGGTTGCGCAGGGGTTGAAGTATTTAAAAGACTTGGTCTAATTACTTCCGATCTGAAGTGTCGTGGGTTGTGGTTTGAAATCAAATTCCGCAGGTGGAAAATGGTAAGTTTATGGAAAAAAAAAAAAAAGATTGTTAATTACTAAGAAAATATTTATTTGCAATAAATTAATTATTTACTTAATAAATTAATTATATACAATAAATATTTTTAAAATCTGAAGTTTAATTATTGACTGTGAAAATATCACTTATTTCTTCGCATTTGATTTTGTTTTTAGTGAAGGTTGTTTGATATTCTAGAAACGTACTTATTTTATTATCAATGAAAACGAATAGAAATTTTTGGAGTTAATTGCTTGATTTTCATATCCGTGGTTCTGCGTTGTGGATAGAAGAATAGTCAAAACACCTCAAACCCAGAATACTTTCATTTAGCTCATGACAGCAAAGCGCTTTAAATGCCTCATAAATTTTTCGTATTTTGTCCCTTTCTTTTTTTGGGTTTATATTCCTATTGTTTTATAATCTGCATCTTTACTTTTTTGTACGTCAATATAGCAATTAATTGATTATCATGTAATTTTTTCAGTGATACATTACTTTACTAACAAAATAATATTACTGATGGATTAATATCCCAAAGTCAGGGTGGTTACATGAGAAATAGACTAGGAGTCTGTTCCAAAAAGAAAGTAGATTTCAAAAAAGGTACATTTCTTAAAAAAAAAAAAAAAGAAAGAAAGAAAACTCGATGTTCAAATAAGATTGTGCATCTTTCTATCTAGTATTTCTTTATGTTATTTTTTGTTTAAAAAAAAAAAAAAAACTGATGAGCAGGAGCAACTAGTAGTATCAAAATGTATTAAGATATTTCCGTATTAGGTTTTCATTATAGAAAACTATAGAAAACTTTTATGGAAATGGTGGCCATGGTAGGGAATGGGATTGAGCACAAATTTTAAAGAATGATACAGACAGAAATCTAATTATTTAATGCCGCTCAGCTACCATATTCCAAATCCATTAGTATTATTATAATACGTCCAGATCCATTATTTGAGTTCGTAGTGGTATTTAAATTTTTGCTCTTGATAACTAGGAGTTTGTTCCAAAAAGAAAGTAGATTTCAAAAAAGGTACAGTTCTTTTATTAAAAAAAAAAAAAAAACTCAACGTTCAAATAAGATTGGGCATCTTTCCATCTAGTAATTTTTTTTTGGGTTTAAAAAACAAATGATGAGAAAGAGCAACTAGTAGTATCAAAATGTATTAAGATATTTCAGTATTGGGTTCTCGTTATAGAAAACTTCTATGGAAATGGTGGCCATGGTAGGGAATGGGATTAGGGACACATTTTAAAGAACGATATAGATAGAAATCTAATTTTAATGCGGCTCAGCTACCATATTTCAAATCCATTATTATTATTGTTTTACGTCCAAATCCATTATTTGAGTTCGTAGTGGTATTTAAATATTTGCTCTTAATAACAAGTAGACCAGGAGTTTGTTCCAAAAAGAAAGTAGATTTCAAAAAAGGTACATTTCTTCTTAAAAAAAAAAAAAACTTGACATTCAAATAAGAGTGTGCATCTTTCTATCTAGTCATTCTTTATGTTCTTTTTTGTTTAAAAAAAAAAAACGATGAGTAGAAGCAACTAGTAGTGTCAAAATGTATTAAGATTGGTTTATAGAAAACTTCTATGGAAACGGTGGCCATGGTGGGGAATGGGATTAGGAACATATTTTAAAGAACGATACAGACAGAAATATAATTATTTAATGCCGCTCAGCTACTGTATTCCAAATCCATTATTATTATTATTATTTTATGTCCAAATCCATTATTTGAGTTCGTAGTGGTGTTTAAATTTTTTCTCTTAATAACAAGTGGATATTATCTTAGAAATATTTATATAAAATGGTTATTTTTGAACACCACTTTTGAAAGTTAAATTTATTTAAACTTATTTGAAAATTTGAAACTTTTTTATTCCTTCTTTACCCTTCCACTTTGGTCGCTGATTTTTGTTTTTATTTTTTTAATTTCTGAATTTATTTTTTATGGAAAACCGTTCACCTTGTTTCCATTTCTTTGCAGTTCTTGTATCCTTATTTTTTTGGATCATGTTCACAATTTTTTTTTTTATTGATAAGTGATATTTCATTTTCAAAATTAAACGTATTCGGCAGCTAGCGTGAGCTTTTTAAGGAATGAAAACTTATTTCCTCCCCCCCCCCAACCCCCAATCCTTATCCGATTTCATTCATTTATAAGCAAAATTCGATCATAATATCCTGCCTATTTTACCTTTTTCCCCTAGAATTTCCATTTAGGTCGTCATATTGTTGAGAATGAATTATGGAGAGATCCCGACTGTATGTTTTGTTTGTAGAAGGTCGTAAGATAAGAACCCAAAAATTGATATATTTAAAAAACTGTGTATCACAATGATCAAATCGATCTAAATCTTAGAGCATCACAATCACTAAATCCATATTTGGTTAAATTTGTTATGGACTAAGAAAAATTTTTTCATATAATGACTAAATTCACTTAATCAAATCTATTGTTCAATTAAAAAAAAAAAGTGAAGAGAAATATATATATATATATATATATATATATATTTATAGGGCGAGTCCATTATGCGCCAACGTTCGCCAAGCGTTGCTTACGTGGGCCTAAGGACTGGAATTGGCAGTCGAAATGTGCAGGAGAAGCAGAGAGATGGAACTGTTGCACGTGTAAGACAAAGTCTGCAAGAAAGAAAATGTATGTGATAAGTGCCAGAGGTGGGCGAAGAAATTTGGCTGGAGTGGGGCTAATAAGGTAAATGCATGGAGTAGAAGGGAGATAGATATCTGAAAGGGGTTTGTTTGTGTTGCCTGCAGTGTTATATCCAGTGACGTCGTTTCAGGTGAGTTGTTGTTTTTACTTGGAGGAGTAGTTACAAAGAAGATAATCAACCAGCTCACAGGAGAAGTAAATGCGGTGGTCAAGAAGCTGTCGTTTCATTCCAACGACATGTCGTGTCTTTTGAGAAACCTTTTTTTTTTTTTTTTTTTTTTTTTGGGGTCAAGGAGAGGGGCATATTATTTAAGTGAACATAAATAAGCGTGTCTGATCACTTGGCTCTGGGAGCTTGCTTCCTATCCTTCGAACAACATTTGATGATATGGTGTTAGATAAAAATTTTCATTTTGAATCTCACAGATATATTGTAAGGATTCTATATGATTTTATAATTCCACCCCCAGCATGTTGAATGTTGTATTGTATATCCATGTGTTATTTCAAATGAGAGTAATATCAATTGAAAGGTATTGGAGGTTAAATTTGCGTTTGGTTCAACTAGATGGAACTAAACTTTTTGAGTTTGAGGCGTTTGATTTTTTAAAAAATAAAGTTAAAATTATTTGTTGATCTTAAAAAAAAAATGAGATGGAAAAGTTTAGTTTTGATCGGTGAAGCAAACGGATACTAAATATAGATAAAGCATTTGGTTTGACATTGATGTTCGGACGTTAGTGAAATTATATATTCTGATCAGACTATATATTTGTTTTATAATTTTCCAACTCGAAGATGATATATAGATAAAGCGGGCCATGATTGCCATTTTTGTCATGGAAGAAGTTGAAATAAATGAGGAGCGAGCATACAAGTGTGTCCAAAATATCCTCGAAGAAGACAAACAGTCATCTTCAGTTGTCAAACACCAGTGGAAAACCACCAGATTAATTTTAATTTTGAAGCCCCTATTAAAAATGGCTACCCTACATCCTGTTTCTCGTCTCCACAAAATCTAATTAAAAAAAAAAAAAAAAATACTAACATCAACCAGCCGACTCTGGTTTTCCCTCTTCCCATCCTTATCGAACAAGACTCCGGATAAGTATTAATTCCACCTCGTCCAAAATTACTTCTTTACATCGTTCTACCCCCGTTTATTTCAGAATCCAACAAAATACCCCTCAAATACTTGACCCTTTCTCTAACACCTTTCAGCTACAGAAGTCAACAGATAAGATAGGATGCCCTTATACTCAAAATTGCTCATCTCCACCGTTCGCTCCTAATCAAACGGTTAATTTTAAACCATCGCATGTATACGACACCGCACCAAAGACATTTCCTGTATATATAAACATTGTAAATATAAATGAGAGAGTCAGAGATAGTCAGAGATGATCAGAACTCACGATCCAACATATAGTACGAATAAGAAGTGTCCTGACATAAACACCGAACAGGGCCACAAGCAATAATATTTCTTTGGTTAGTTCGAATTTCTTTAAACCCTGGTCGCTGGAATCGGATAATCATTGAGAATTCTGTGGTAGAGAGACAAGTAGCCATAGAAATATTAAATTTGTTAGATATTGGTTAGTTGGTATGAATATTTATTTGTACGTATTAATACTTTTAAAAATGATAAATTATTATGTTGGTCTCTAAATTTTATCTTTGTGTAATTTCGGTACTTGAATATTCTTTTTTTTTTTTAGCCTGTATACACCTAAAATATTAAAATATTACTACCATAGTTCTTTACATTAATATTTTGTGAAAATCTATTATTTAACGTAACTTTTGACTAAATTATTAATAAATTATGTCTGAAAATAAATGTAAATAACTATTGTAGCAGTATTTTAATAGTTTTGGGGGTATTTTCTGTTCTTTTTTTTGGTAGATTAAATGATCATAAACTATTAAAAACGTTGATACAGTAGTCATTCACGTTAATTTTCGGATGGAATCCGTAATTAACAATACTTTTTGATCAAATTACTAACATATTCCATATAAAAATAAACAGAAAGAATTATTGTAGTAATATTTTAATAATTAAGCTTTCCATCTATAAAGAAAAAAGGTTCATGGACCAAAGTTGTACAAGATTAAAAATTTAGGTACTAAATGAGTAATTTACACTTTAAAAAAAATATAGTGACAACATTAGTTTAATTTAAAATTTAAGTTATTCTTGTAAAGAGCCCCTAAATTACTGAGTCTTAAATCACTTTCTTGACTTTTGATTTTACACATTATACTATCTTGAACTTTTATGCTATTACCCAAACGATACCTAAGTCGATAAAAACTAAACAAACATAAAATACTTTCACACCGTGCGATCTTTAAGTAATGCTAAAATCATAATTGGATGTTTTTAGAGGGGAAATTGTACATCTAAATTATCTTTTATGATGTTGTATATCTTTGTTGAAGTTAGTACAGTTTATTTCCAAAATATCTCCTATTTTGAGGATCAATTTCCCTCTAAAAATATTTAATTATGATTTATTTTTAAATAGAACTCATGTGATGACAATATATTTAATATATGACTACTTATTTTTAACAATATATTAACAAAGGAATCATTGCATTTAAAAAAAAAATGTTTTAATTCAAAGTCAGTAATTAATATGTATAATTCAGATCTATTTATAAAAACAACGCTTAAAATTTTGATGACACCTTCTGAAAAAAAAAAAAAACTTAGCTGCACTACAAACGACAATAATAATCGAATGTAGATATCAGTAATATAAGCGAAACAGAATAACAACGTAACGTCACTTTTCTATAAATAAATAGAGAGCACCAGAGCTTCCCTCCCCCACGGCCAAGAACCCTGTATAATCATCTCTGAGCTGGAGCAGTATGAAGATTTTTCTTTTTCTTTCTTTTTTTTTTTTTTCAAGTACAGTTCTTTTCTTTCATTTTAAATAAAAAAAGGAGAGAGTACATATATTTCTTCTAAAATATCCTAAAGAGTAGGCATCTTTTATCTAGTGCGATCTGTAATTTCGATTCTTTTTTTAATTATAAATGATGAGCAGGAACAATTATTTTATTTTCGTTCTTTAGCACAAAGAATTACGTGTGTTTATCGTGAACTTCTTTTTTTTTTTGGCTAGCTATAGAATCCTACGATGAACGTGATACTTATAATACGTCTTTCCGCGTTACTACAAATTTTATGACATGGTTAACGTTTGATAGAACGTTAGTATTTTAACTATATCTTGCTTATATAAAATATAGTAGAGTGTATATATAGATAGATATATCTATATAGCATTCCAAACCAATTCATGATGAAGTATGCATTGTTTTCGTACAGAGATCATGTGGAAGTTGAAGATAGGCGAAGGAGGGCCACGGCTTCCCACTGCATATAATCACTTAGGTAGACAACACTGGGAATTCGATCCAAATGCCGGAACAGCGGAAGAACGTGCTCAAGTAGAGAAATTTCGTGAAGAATTCAAGAAAAATCGGTTCCGACAAAAACAAAGTGCTGATTTCTTAATGAGAATGCAGGTAAAATACTGCATATATATGACATATTTTGTTTGAAATAACTACGTCTACGTACTTTGCATTCATGGTTCTCAAGCTAATTATTGACTTTGATTGATTGATTATTTGAATATATACAACACTATTATTTTTCCAAAAAAAAAAAAAAAACAAAAACAAAAACAAAAATTGACAGTTTAGAAAGAAGAATCCATGTGAGCAAATTCCTCCGTCTGTGAGAGTGAAGGAAAACGAAGAGATAACAAAGGAAGCAGTGTCCATCACCATAAAAAGGGCTCTTAGCTTCTTCTCCACTATTCAAGCTCATGATGGGCATTGGCCTGCTGGACTTGCTGGCGGGATGTTTTTCTTATCTCCTGTGGTAAGAAAATTTCTTGTTTCAATTCAAAGGTTATTTATATTTTTATACCTCTTATCTTGTATCTTTTGTTATGGAAATTAAAAGTTTGTCCTTTTTTAGTTTTACCTTTCAAGGTCATTTTTGACATTTTATAAGTCACAGTGAAGTGTTGATCGGATTTATATATTAAATTTGATATAATGATAAAAAAAAAAATACGCCTTTAAAATATATGGTATACTTTTTGGATGAGGATATTTTCGATATATTTTTAAGTTAAAATATCTTTGACTGAGAAAAGATATAAAATTGTATATTAAATATAATGTGATGAAATAAAAATGAAAATTTTCAAATTTAAATTAATATATTTTTTTAAGTAAAATAATAAATAAATATGTAAATTATCCATCAAGTTGTTATCATGACTGCGGCTCTCCATCAAACTAGTACTCCGTTTGGTGATTTAACTCAAACTTAAATTTTTCGTCTCAATTTTTGTATTTTTCTGAAAAGTCGACAAAAATTATAATTAGAATTTAAAAAGTCATCCAACTCAAACTTAAAAATTTCAACTTCATCCGTAACATCAAATGAAGGGTAGATATATGAAGTTCCACATTATTAAGACCACACTTTCATATTGGACCAGCCATGGTGTCCCTGCAAATTGGAAAACAATTATATATATATATATATATATATATATATATAAGTGAAGTTAGAAGACATCTTTGGTGTCTTGCACCATTTGAGGCGGCCGTATATGTGACTTGCTATTTAGTAAGAAGTGGGGCCCATTTTATTAAATAAAAAACCTTAGCTTTATTCTATATATATCAAAATTAAAGAATTTTTTCAAGGAAACCCTAAAATGAATTCTGATGTGTACATTACATTTGACTGGTTCAAATGTGTACTGTTAGAATTTTGACATGATAAAAAGTATGGTAGTTTAGTGCCGCAATGCTACGTGGTAGTTTTAATATATACATATGTTGTCATATTAGTTTAAAGCATGTATTATATATATACTGATGGACATATTTGAAAAATTTTACTTGAATAGGAAATTAAAATAATAAATGAAAAATAGACAAAATAAATAAAGGATCTGAAAAAAAATTACACATAAAAAAAAGACCAAAAAGAGATATATATAAGGGCTAAAATATAAAAAAATTGTCCAATACAGAAATAAAATAAAAATGGACCAAAAAAAGAAAAAACCAAAAGACAAAAAAAAAAATCGTTTTGGACAAAAGTGAACATGTAAAATAGTACACTTTCGCATTTTGATACATACTATTCTAAAGCATGTGCTATGCACATGTTGGACATATTTGAAAAAATTTATTAAATAGGGAAAAAAAAAAGCTAAAAAAAGACCCCCCCCCCCCCCCCAAAAAAAAAAAAGAAAAACAACAAAGTATCTTAAAAAAAAAAAAAAAAAAAAGAGGCATGACAAAAAAATACAGAAAGGCTATAGGGCTAAAATGTAAAAAATTAATCAATATAGATAAAATTACTAAAACGAAAAAAAAAAATTAAAAATGAGCCGAAAGAAAAAAAAAAGAGAGAGAGAGAAAAGAAAACTGAAGGACCAAAAAGAAAATAAAAAAGTCACACTTCTATATAGTAAAGATATATTTAGATTAGAATCATAATTATTGTAGATGCATTTTCCCTAAAATGTTAGATGCTCTTGTGCCTAGCCAAGTACTTATGTTACAACAATAGAATAATTCATTTAGCAATGTCAAAAACTCCTGTCCACATACTGTATATGGCTCAAGAAAATTGAAAAGTCAAAGAAAGAAAGAAAGAGAGACAGGATAACAATATAAATGAATTCAATGGCTACCTCTGAAGTGAAATTCATCCAGGATAATATATAATCATTATTAATTTGATTGAAAATGCAGGTTATAGTGTTATACATTACCGGGACACTCAATGTTGCTTTTGAACCAGAACTCCGAAAGGAAATAATTCGCTACATTTACAATCACCAGGTAGGGCATGCAGTAGTTATTTGATTTTTCTATTAAGTTAAAAACCTTCTAAATTATGGAATAAAAGAGACTTTTGTTTTACCTGCCAATTGTAATTAACTTCGAGAATAATCTCTTTTTTAAGCATAATTAATTTTTTGACAGAATGAAGATGGAGGTTGGGGATTACATATAGAGGGCCATAGCACAATGTATGGTTCTGCGGTGAATTATGTAATATTGAGGTTGTTGGGAGAGGGTTCTGATGATGGTGAGGATGGGGCTATGGCCAGAGCTAGAAATGGATTCTCGACCGAGGTGGTGTTGTTGGAATTCCATCTTGGGGAAAGATTTGGCTAACAGTAAGATCATGAACCTATCATATTTCACATATATATATATATATATGTGTGTGTTAAGTAAATACGATCGAGTATAGTGATCTAATAGTAATGGGTTATAGTGATAGGTCAGTGATCCAAAGTCGAGTGTTGAATAGTCTTTTTCGGAGTCTTAAATATAAAGACTTGTTTTCTACTATCTAATAGAGAGTGTCTGGGATCACACCGTATGAATCCTTACCATTGCCGTTAATTTATTTTATGGGGCTGAGATGATACGCTCCTTGTCGAGAGATAAGGCCAAGCCCAAAGGAGTATAGTAACAATTGTCACCGTTGAACATATATGTCCTGGGATATAAGAATTTGTATGCTTTAAATTTAAAACAAGAGATTAAAAAAAAGAAAAAAGGGATATCTATTAGCTAACCTAGTATTTATATACTATATTATCATTAAGACCTCGATATATATAATTAGGAGTTGAAGCATGAAGACATTCAAATAGCAGAAATAGATCATAACTAACACGAAATATTTTCCTTTCTTTTCTGTGGTTTTTAATTCTACTCGGATTTGTTGTTTACGGATGAACTTAAAGTTTTAATAAAAAGGCCTTAATGAATTAAGGTACAATTGCTCCTTGACAAACATAAAGAAGTATACTTAGTATATTTATTTATGTTTAGCATATATATGTATTGTATATATATGTGTAGAGGCCACCTTTAAAAACTTTTGGAAGTAAGTAACACGTACATTTATAAGTACATAATTTACAAGGTAAGTATGTCATTTATTTCATATTTTGAAAACAAACTATGTACATTCAAAAGTTTTTAAAAAGTGCTATGCTTTTTCTATATACGTTCTACTACTTCCCCTTCACATTTATCTGGACAAATGCAAATATTCAATATGGATCCAATCAAAAGAAGGGGAGGATGATGCAAATATCCAACATGGACATATCAAAGTAGATAACAGACTCATATACATGAAATATTAAGAAATTGCAATTTGTAAATTCGAGGGATCTTACTTTGATGCCAGACTAATTTATCAATTTTATTAGAACGTTAAGCAGTTAGGAGACAGACCAATGAATTCTAATAGGTATAGTCTCATTTGGTTAGGTGCTTGGTGTATACGAGTGGTCAGGCTGCAATCCAGTGCCCCCGGAACTTTGGCTTTTTCCCAGAATGTTCTGCATTCATCCAGGTTAATTGACACACATCTTTATTCAGAAATTATAGTCAAATTTGTTGAATCAATTTTACAGAACTCAAACAGCTTTTAAAATATTTCCTAATCAAATTAATGCAGGCAAATTGTTGCCCTTAGCTCGTATGATTTACTTGCCCGCAGCGTATTTATACGGGAAAAGATTTGTTGGGCCAATAACCGAATTGGTTCAATCACTTAGGCAAGAACTCTATACCCAGCCTTTTGATGATATAAATTGGAATAAAGCTCGAAATACCGTTGCAAAGGTTAGTCTCAACTCATAACAATCTTTTATGACTTGGGGACTGAACGGGGAAGGTTTTGGAAACAGAGTTTTAGATTGGAGTTGAGATAAGTTTTAAAAATAATGTGTCTTGTTTTGTTGAGAAAACTTATTTGGAGTAAAAAAAGTGTAAAAACATGTAATGTGTTTGGAAAAAATTATCAATATGGATCTTATTTCGTTTCTTTAAAATTCTACACAATTTGAAAAAAAAAATCTCATTTAGACATAAAATAACAAAGTTATGGATTTAAAGTTTGAGTTTACTATAGACATTTGGATATGTACTGAATAATGAAATGTAGTTTTTAAGTTGAAGGAAAAGATTAAAAAAAATTTTGGAGATGTGTTTGGAGAAGTTCTCTCAAACAGGCTCACTTAGATTTCTAAGATCTTTCTTTTGTTTTTTTGTTAATGAAATAAATGGTGCTTATAATCCTATTGGGGAAGGATGTGTGTAAAAGCTCACAGATTCCAAACTTGAAATTGTTTTTTACTTTTCTTTAAGAATAATAAATGGTGCTTATGCTTAGTGGTTAATTTGTCAGGAGGATATGTTTAATAAGCGTCCTTTGGTGCAAGACATGCTATGGGGATTTATTTACCATGCAGCAGAGCCAGTTCTTGGATGTTGGCCTTTTTCTATGATAAGAGAGAAGGCCCTTGGAGTTGTTATTGAACATGTTCATTACGAGGATTACGTTTCCAAATATTTGTGCATGGGTAGCGAAGAAAGTGTAATAATTTAGATCTCTCTCTCTCTCTCTCCAAACAAAATACTTTAAATTATAATTTTTTTTTTAATAACATGCAGATGTGGAGTATGCTAGCTTGTTGGGCAGAAGACCCACATTCAGAAGCCTTCAAGTATCACCTAGCCAGAATCCCAGATTGTTTATGGATTTCTGAAGATGGAGCCAAGTGTCAGGTTTTATAATATATATAGCTAATGCATACAATATGTTTCTTTTATAAACATACATATAAGAATATGAACCACTGAAAATGTGAAAACATATACAACAGATAAAAAGAATGGATATATATATATATAGACATATATGGGAAGAGAGGCACTTTAAACATTGTTTTAATAAATTTCCCAGGTTTTGTTAAAAAATTTAAATTAGACAGAAAAAATGGTTGTTTCATTTAAAAAAAAAAAAAAAACTGTTAACCTATAACAATTACTGATGGATTTGATATTTAGTGATTGATCGGATCTCATTAATCAACGAATCAACTATTTTATGATTACAATCATATTTCTAAAAAAAAAAAAAAATCGCCTGATCACCTAATTTCTCTAAAAAGAAGAGTGCAAAAGGAGCAATCAATTAGTAAGCACGACTATTTTCTCAATTTAAAACCCTTTACAATACTAGCCTTAATTATTGGTTGATAATATTAGTAAAAATTTATCATCATTGATAATATATTGCAGGGTAACGGTTCTCAAACATGGGATGTAGCTTTAGCGGTTCGGGCTATTATCTCCTGTAATATGTATCACGAGTATGCGCCAACTCTTAGAAAAGCACATGAATTCTTGAAGGCTTCACAGGTAATAATTTGGTCTCCTTGCAATTCTAAATGATCAACAATATATTATATATATCATATATGTATATGTATATATATCTTACTCGTAAGTATTATCGAATCAATTTTATTTATTTTTTTTTATTTTTAGAAAAATTAACAAATTAATTAGAAAAATATATATGTCTCAATTTAACAACTAAAATATATAACTATGTTTTTGTTGCAAGATAATTATTTGTAATGTCATCAATTAAAATTTTTTTTATCTGTCTCCCTCTCATTACTGATCGACCAAGATGATATGAATGCTCAGGTTCGTGAAAATCCTCCTGGCAACTTCACTCAAATGCACAGAATTAGGTGTAAAGGTGGTTGGACATTTGGTGTTCCCGACCACAATTGGGTAGTCTCAGATTGCACTGCAGAAGGACTGACGGTAAGACTACAAATTATGTATATGTATATGTAAATATCAGCATAACTTATAACTATCAGTGAAGTGTCAAACAAATTTTACTTTTACAAATTCTAAAGTGGAATAATGATTACAAAATGTGTATACAAATTTAGAAATAATACGATATGTATTAGTGTACAAAGTCAAATATGCTTATTTTTGACACATTTTTGTAATAAATATAGTATTGAGCATTGGCAAGTTTATGTGTGTATAGGCATATTTGAGGTAGTCATAGAATGGTTTTTGTCATTAAGGTATGGCATTGTTCTGATTACAGGCTACACTCTTGCTATCTCAAATTTCACCGGCTCTAGTAGGAGAAAAAATGGACACTCAGTGCTTCTATGATGCTGTAAATCTCTTGCTCTCTTATCAGGCAAGTACTTTTCACAATGATTATTTACGAAAGTATAAGATTTAATTTTTCTTTCCTTTTTGCAATAGAATAAGTAGGATATATTTTGACATGTGTACAGTACTTTCGTAAAGCATCTTTAGACTTTATAATCAGGGACGAAGCAAAATTTTTATAACTTTTTTTTTTCTAAAAATAAAATAAATTAAAAATTTTGTTAGTAATAATTATAATTAGATTTTTTTTAATCTCCATTACAGAGCTGCAATGGTGGTTTTCCTGCTTGGGAACCCCAAAGAGCATTTCGTTGGTTGGAGGTATTGTTTCTCTCATCTCTCCGTTTTTTTTGTTTTTGTTTATTTGTTTGATTTTTTTTTTTTTTTTTAGAAGAAGGTTTTCCATGGTAATATACTAAATACATAAAACATTAACAACGTATTTATTGCATTTTTGCAGAAGTTCAATCCCATAGAATTCCTTCAAGATACTATGATTGAGCGAGAGTGAGATTTCTTTTCTGACAAAATTATAGACCAGATCATATAGAAATTTTAATTTTTAAAACTGAATGTGGATGGTCTAATAATGAATATTTCAGGTACGTAGAGTGTACTTCATCAGTTATTCAAAGCTTGATACTATTTCGGAAACTAT
Source organism: Ficus hispida (assembly GCA_025413025.1). NCBI lineage: Eukaryota > Viridiplantae > Streptophyta > Magnoliopsida > Rosales > Moraceae > Ficus > Ficus hispida. Next base: position 4,208,577 of record CM046366.1, read on the forward strand.
ATCGGAAACATCGAAGAAAGGAAATCGATAGTTGCATATCAAGAGGAGTGTGTTACCTTGAAAATGTACAAAATTCCGATGGTTCATGGTAAATAACTTATGAGGCCTTGCTATATATAAACCAGTCTCTAATTTGGATTTTGAATTCATTTATTTGTTTATTGTGTTTTATTCTTTTAATAAAAAAAATTGAATGAAGAATTTGAGTACGGAGCGGGCTAATTAATAGGTGCCAACCTCATTAATTTGAATGTGCAAAATTCTTCTGATATCAATTTCTCTCTATCTCTCGCTATTGTGGGGGAAAAAAATGTCTTCGTTTTTTAATGATGATTTAATTTGATCAAATCTTTATTATTATTATTTTTATGTGTTTGTATTTAATAGTTATCATTTTTGCTTATTTTGTATTTAATAGCATCCTGTCAATAATATTAGACATATAATCTTCTTCATTTGTTAGAGTAGTCAATCGAAGTCAGTAATAGGGGGGCTTTGGAGTCGTTACCAATTTATGGATGTGTTTCTTAACACTAGTAATCCTTTTTTTTGTTTTTAATCAATATGTTAACTAAGTTGGGATATTGTTTTAGATTTTAAATATCGATTGCTATATTTTTCTACTAAAAAATAGATTAGATATATCTTTATGGAATATTGGTGTATAATTAACGAGAAAAGCAGTTGAATGACACATATCATTGTATCAACATGACACAAAAGATGAATATAATTAATTAACTAAAATTTATGTCATATTGATTAATAATAAGAAATTTATATTATGTTGGTCGATAGATGAAAAAAAAAAGTGGTTGTTTAAATAATTTTCTTATAATTAACAGGTATGGGCGATGGGGAATCTGTTACACGTACGCAACCTGGTTTGCGGTAGAAGGGTTGGTAGCTTCTGGGAAAAATTACAAAAACAGTCCTGCTCTGCGAAAAGCTTGCAAATTCCTACTCTCAAAGCAACTACCAGATGGTGGATGGGGAGAAAGTTACCTTTCTTGCCGAAACGAGGTATATTAAAAACTACAAATCCCAAAAAAAAAAAAAAAAAAATCAAATTAATAACTAGCACGAGTTTTTTCTTGACAAGATTTTAAGATTAACCATTTTATTAATTTGAAAGAAAACCTATTAGGTTTCAAAGCTCACATCCGAACCCCATTTAATACGACTCCTATATAGTTCATATTTAAAAAGTTGCGTTTATTTTTTTACAAAAAAAAAAAAAAAGAAAAAAAATTAAATACAGTACTTATAGTGAAAGATTCTGAAGCTTCTAATTATATAAGTAATGTATGGATGGCTATACTCTAACAGGTGTATACTAATCTGGATGGTGACCGTTCACATTTAGTCCAAACTGCGTGGGCATTGTTATCCCTCATTGTTGCTGGACAGGTGAGGATATAATAAATACACACACACATATGTATATTATTGACACTATTATTAATTATTTTGCAAATTTGAAGTTACTAATGATTGTGAACAACCGTTGGTGTTGTTGACTCAAGATTTTTAATAGACATCTAAGTATGGGTAAAACTGCCAAAATTCATATAAAAAATGAAGTCATCAGCGAATAAAATCTCTAATAGTTTAGATTTTAGGAAGGGAAACAAAGTATTGTTTAATTGTTCCGTTTGCGATATTAAAAAAAAAAAAAAAATCTTCAATTGACACAGTTGTTAGTACTGGTGAAAATCAACCTCTGACTTTAGTGAGAACGTACACTGATTACTTGTTGAAATAAAAGATACAAAATTAAAAAAATATAAATATACAATGTCTAATGCATGTATACTAAAATGATGATCATGCCATTGCGGCAAAAAAAGGAAAAAACAATTTTTTATATGGAGAAGATGGCCGTCCCTACTCAATCATGGCTCATTGCAGGATGGAGTTTGGTAAGGGGTATCAAGCTAGTCATGAATGGTTTCATTGAATAAAATAATTAGAAAGTTCTCCAATTTGCATGTAATTTATAGATTTTAATCTGATCCACGCGAAATTAGCGTTTGTAGTAATTTCTTGGCTTCTCAAAATAATTACTACCTTAGAATGCATGAAACTAAAATCTATACACGCACGGCAGTACTAGTTATTCACGGTGATTTTATAAAGTTAAGACGTTAGAAATAGAATTCGGAAAAGAAATCTTATAAATGTAGTACTTTGAAAGCTCTCTAATCGGAATGACAATTTTTTTTTTAGTAAATTACTCATTTAGTCCTTATACTCTTAACATTATATAATTTTGATATCTGAACTTTTTTTGTAACTGTAATACCTATAAATTTTTAAAATATTACTACAATAGTCATTTTTCGTTATTTTTTTAATGGAATATGTTAGTAATTTAAAGTGGTGTTAACTTCGGATTCCGTCAAAAAATTGACCAAAAAAATACTAAAGTAACATTTTTAATAGTTTATGATCATTCCAACTACGAAAAAAAAAGAACAGATAATGACCCTAAATTATTAAAATATTACAACAAAAGTTATTTTTTGTAATTTTTAAACAGAATCTATTAGTAATTTGGTCAAAAAATTATGTTAGTTAATGGATTCCGTCCAAAAATTAACGTAAAGGACTTTTGTAGCAACATTTAAAAGTTTAGGCGCATATCAAACTACGAAAAAAAGTTCAGGGATAAAAATTATATAAAATTAAAAGTTCAGAAACTAACCTAGCAAATTTTCCTTTTTTAAACCACTAAAAGGTTTTTTCTTTATGAATTTGTCCGTTAATTCAGGCTGACATTGATCCAACGCCCATACATCGTGGAATAAGGTTGTTGATCAATGCACAAATGGAAGATGGCGACTTTCCTCAACAGGTACATATAACTATAATTACATATATACATTATATTTGAATTAAGGTGTGAAAATTTTAATTATGTTAACGGAAAACTACAGTTAGATCATACTCACAACTCAAGTACAATCATGAATTGATGATGCTTTTAATGTCAACGCAGGAAGTGAATGGAGTGTTTATGAAGAACTGCGTATTAAACTTCTCATCATATCGAAACATCTTTACCATATGGGCTCTGGGGGAATATCATCGACGCGTTTTATTTGCTTAATTATGAGATTAATAGAGTCAGAGGTCAATGCGAAAAAAGAGAAGAAAGATATAAAGAGATCGGCCGCCCGTACAAGATCAAATACCACATTATATTATGTGCCTTTCTGGATAAACTTTTAATTTCTTCTCAATTATTTGTATTTTTAATTAGGCCATCCAACTTATCTCGTTACAAATAAAGTTTGATTTCTTTTATTAAAATTTGAATGTTTATGTAGCATTGATAATAATGCCGGATTATGATAATGAAAGCAAGGACTTGATTATTCCAAAATTTATTTGTGATCAACATGAGTTCAGAAAAATAAAGAAAAAAACTCTATAACATGATAATTGTTAATAAAGGAAAGTGAACTTTTATTTAATCTTTTAATTAATGGTAAAAAATCTATATAGATCTGATTTTTTTTTTAAAATTATATGTAATTACAAAATAAAAACATATCTCATTTAAATTTAAAATAATAAAGTTATAGATACTTAAAATTTGAATCGATTGTAGATATTAAGAGACGTGATCAATAGTGGAAAAATAGTTTTTAAGTTAAAAAAAAAAAAAAAAAAAAAAGGTTCAGAGACGTATTTGAAGATACATCCCCGAACGAACCCCAACTAATGAGTTTGTTACACGTTAGTCTAAATATTATATTTATTAGACCGTACGGGTGGGTGTCTGACTTCAAAGACTCTGCCTTTAATAATATTGACAAGAGTCTTGTTGCCATTGATAGGCGTCTATTCCATAATTGAGCCGACAAGTTTTTGGTAGCATTTACTTTTCTTCTTTCTTTTCTAAAAAAGAATTGAAATCTCTTGTCTTTCATTCAATCATTTTATTTTTTTTTGGTCTAATTTTAATATCTAAATTAATATCTAATTAATAATTTTATATTATATCATTCGAAAAAATTTAAAATATTTTATAATTAATTTTTTATATTTTAAAATTTTAACTTCTTTTAATAAAATATTAAAATATAATTAATTTATATATTATTTTAAGATATTAAAATTAGACCGGAAAGGTCAATTTCTTTCTTATCCATTTTCGAAGAATGAAAAGTCTATGCAGAGTTGGTTGGGTAGTATGGGTTTTGATGATCTGGAGGTATTTTAAAGAACTTGGTCTAATTGCTTTCAATCTTGACGGCGTGGTGTGGGGTTGTGTCTTGAAAGTAAATAGTGTGATTTTTAAAATATTTAAAGTAAATAATAATTAAAAAAACAAATTTATTAAGTAATATATTAAATTGAAATTAATAAGTAATTTACTTAGTAAATTTATTGTTTATTTTAAATATTTCTAAGATTTGATATTTACTCAATTTTTTACTGTATAAAAGTATTATTTATTTCTTCATTTTTGGTTTTGTTTTTTAGTGATGGTTGTTTGAAATTTCTATAAATGTATCTATTTTCTTTATCAATGAAAAAGAATTGAAAATTTTGGAGTTGAGTGCTTGATTTTCATTGTAGATCGAAGAATAGTTAAAACACCCCATATTCAAAAATATACTTACTTGTGTGTGTATAATTATTGGTTAGTTATAAATATTTGCTTCATTAAAATTGATTGATTTGTGCTATCACGTAAGTGCACCTCCTTAATAATCCAGAGTCTGGTGCTCTTTAGGAAATTATTTATATCCGAAACAACGACGAAAGGAAATAAATAATTGCATTTACGTTATATCGAGAATGCACAAAACCATCATGGTTCGTGGTAAGTATTCTCTTAAGCGAATAATACAAGTTTTTTTTATGAAAATGTAAATGAATGTAATGAGATTGGAAATAAATTTTTTTTTAAAAAATAATGATAAGGTTAGTAGATTTTAAAAGGACATGTATTCAATAAAAAAGTTTAAAATAAAAGGTACAATGCTAAAATCTTTTAGTATTGTTATTTATTTGTATCTTCATTATTTTTTGATCTTTTCCCGTAAATGAATTAAGCCTGTACTAGAGTGTATTAAATTTTAAATTTAGAGTCTGAAAAATAGTGAAATTACATAATAATAAATTATCATTTTCTTCATATATATATATATGATCAAGGTATGGCCGTCGGGGAATTTGCTACACATACGCAACAATATGGGAGGACTTACAATAGCAGCCATGCCCTTAGAAAAGCTTGTGAGTTTTTTTTTATTTTTATTTTATAGATGTTGTCAAGTATAGAATTACTAATAGACTATGTCTACAACTACAAGCTTGTGAGTTTTTACTGTCAAAGTAGTCAAAGTAATTATCAGATGATGGTTGGGGAAATTACCTTTCATGCAAAAATGAGGTATTAATTTGAAGCTCTACCAATTAATGCTGAATTAACTTATTACAATATTTTTATTGAACGAAAGAGAGACAACAATTAGTTTCAAGAACATTCTAATGTTTGCTTTATTATTTTTATTACAATTTTTCCTTACGAATTAACTTAGTTGACTATATGTATGTATATAAATACATATATGTACATATATATAAATAACCAATAGTTGAATACTTTGGGAGTTGTTATTTACTCGGAGTTTTTTATTTTTATTTTTTTTATTTTCTTTCTCTTCAGTTATTTAGCACTTTGGTGTAGCAGTGCGATTGAGGCGAACAGGTTACAACGTTACACTATTGGAGAAGCGTATGAAGAGGAAAATGTCGTATAGATTTTGAGGAGACAAGGGCTAAAATAAACGACGGAAGAAGTGTAGAAACGACAGTACAATAGAAAGAGAAATAGGAATGAGTCCCCATTAATTAGCATGAAAACAAGTCGTAATTCAATTGACATAAGTGATAACAATGAAGAGAACTTGATCGTGAGTCGTGAGGAGGAGGAGGAATGTTGTCATCGAGGATAGGAACATGATAAATAAGCAATACGATCGGAAAGTAGCTCATGCCCTGTATTTATATTTACTTTCATTTTATTTATATTTTGTTTAGTATTATAGTTTAATTTCAAATAAATTATATATTTTTTTTATAGGATTTGTTTTTTTTTTAATCATTAAAATTTATAATTAATTTAAAAAAAAGTTAATCAACTCTAACTTAAAAATTTTAACTCCAACCAGCAATCCAAATGGTAGTTTAACTAAATGCCTCCTTAAAACAAATTGTTGGATCCATATAACTGCAAACTATCTTCAATATTTTTGTGATTACAGTATATTTTAACGGTAATTTCATATTTAACTTTATTAATAAGATATAAATTCGAATCCTCTCACCTTAAGTTAAAAAAAAAAAAAATTAACATTCTGACAATGATCCCACCCCAGTCGGAGAACAGTATGCCGCAAACAGCATTGACGGTGCGGATGGTGAAAGAATGTCTACCCGGTCCCGGCCAAGAACACGCAAAAGCACATCACCGGCACTCGCGGCCGGCTGATAACTCCGGTCGATCATCACCGCCGCCGAGATGAATTGTTGCTCGAAGATGGTTTCTCAATTTCTGTGATATTTGAACTTTATTATTTTTCCTCCTGCTGCTCAAGCACCTCATTTATTTCCGTACCTGACACAGGTTAATGTCAAAGCCTTCATTCATTATCTGAACCTCTGCACGACTACCGAAATCAAAAGCTTAATTAGGCTAGCCTTCACAATACACCTTCCATCTTCACCGTTCGTAAACCATCGAACGGTGATTTTTAACTTTAAGTATACGTTCGCCGCTGGCATCAAAGACTATTATATTTGAATGTGTGTATATATAGATATATAAACTGTATTATCCGTTCAGTGTCGCAGGGAGCTTTCTAGAAAACTTATAGGGCAACAGTGGCCTAATTGGTGGGGAATTTGATCAGGGGACATATTTTGCAGGATAGAAATCCAAATTATTTAATGCTGCTCAGCTATAGTGGTCCATATCCATTATTGTTCGAATTCGACGGTAATGGAATTTGAATTTGTATTTTAATTAAACAAGTGGATATTATCTCTACTCATGTTATCAAAGATGATGGATTTACATTGGCAGAGAAGTATTATTATTATTATTGATGCTGATATATGCTAATAACATAATGCTTTCGATTCTCAGATTTGTATATTGTTTTTAAGATATATATTGCATGAGTTTCCTAGCTATAAATGACTTTTATTACAACCACTTCACAGTAGATGAGGAAAGATTTAAAAAAGATTAAAATTTCTGAATTAAATTTGGCGGAAGGTCAAGAGGATGAAAGTTTGAAGGATAATCATTTCGAGATTTATGAAGAAATTGTTACACAATCTTGAGAAGGTCGGAATTAAAGATGTAGGTGATGGCTGCTTTTTTTTTATTATTATTTTTTTTTTTGGAGTTCCTTTTATTTCTCCCTTTGTTACTATTATTTATTTTCCATTGATAATAATAATACCAAGTATTAGCATTGATACTTTAAAACTTGTTACCTTTTTGTAACATATATATCCCTAAACTCTTGATTTTGAAAATTTGCCAATTGAATTTGCTAATTATTGCAATTTACCTTTTTTTTAGTAAATTTTATATTAAATTAAAGATTTAAAATTGAAGTTTTACTTTAGAGTTTGTATTTAATTTAGAATATTTTTTTGTCAGATATGCAATTTTTCATCTCCATATGAAGCATTCATGAGCTTTTCATGATTAATTTAATAATTAATTAGTCCATATAAACTATATTGTGATAATTTAGCAAGTTCATGAGATAGGCTAAAATTAGAAATTTAGGAGATAAGTTGCTAACAAAAGATAAGTTAGTAATAATATTGTGTGAGATGAGTAATGAGATGAGGCTGTGCATTACAAGGTGTAGATCTAATCAGGATATCTTAATTATTTTACCGATTTTTGTTACAATTATTGATTTAATATTTAAAAAAAAAAGAGAGAGAGAGATGGATGCTGTGGAACTTGTTAATATTTGCTCCATGGTTCATAAACAGTAGACAACAAAAGTACACAATATGGAATTATGAATTGTGCATGTGAAGTTGATGTAAGTACTGTAAATAGAAAGAAGAAAGTGACAGTCATGTGACATGAAGAGATCCCATGACCCAAATGTAGAATAGAAATAAGAAATATAAATATTTGCGATGTAGATAATTCGAATGGGACTACATGCAATGTTTGTTGGATTGTGGGAATTTCTTAAGACACTGGTCTGATTAATTGGATAATTATAGGAATTCTGTCGTATTAGAAACAATTGGCCATAATGACATTAAATTTTGTCAGACAGTACACGTAGTTGGTTGTTATGGTAATAATAATACAGGTTGTTATTATTATTATAATGTTATTATTGTTTTTAAACTTAAAAATAAGAATTTAAACTTCATATATTCTTATAATATATTTAAATAAAGAATTTTCATTAAATTATACATATAATCACATACGACGATAGTAATAATCAAATACTAAGAGGGTATTTGATAAATGAGTTGAGTTTTAATTAAGTTAAAATTTTTAAATTTGAGTTAAGTTGATTTTTTAAAAAGAAGTTATAAATTTTATTAATTTTCAGAAAAAAAATAAAAATTAATATAAAAAAATATAATTTAATTAAAAGTTAGTAAGACCCTTGAAGTTAAATGCATACAAAGTCACTTTTATAATGAGCACAAGAATTGATCCCCACGGTCATGAAAAGTCCAACCCTGGCGTTTGCTGAATTTTCTCTGCCTGGAGCAGTACTGAAGTTTTTTTTTTTTTTTTTTCTAATTTTTTTTGCTAGTACAGTTCTTTTCTTTCATTAAAAAAAAAAAAAGAAGCGAGTACATATATATCTTCTAAATTCCCTAATTGTAGGCTGTTCAACTAAGAGCGTGCATTCTTTTGTCTAGTGTAATTTGTAATTTCGGTTCTTTTCTTTTATTTTTTTATTATCTTAAGCACAAAGAAATAGGAATATTCTCAATATTCTCCTTCGTGCCTAATATTATCATGAACGTTTTTTTTTTTTTTTGAATTTTTTTTAGCTAGCTATAGAAATCTACGATGATCTCATTATCAGCCTTATGATGATCAACAAATATGATATGTGACAGAACGTTAATATTTATCTTGCTTATACAAAATATATATCCGAACTAGACTGAGACAAAAAGTTGTATAAATATATATATATATATATATATATATATCTATATCCCAACCAACTCATGATGAAATATGCATTGCTTTCGTATAGGGATCATGTGGAAGTTGAAGATAGGCGAAGGAGGGCCGTGGCTTACGACGGCATATAATCACTTAGGTAGACAACACTGGGAATTCGATCCAAATGCCGGAACACCGGAAGAACGTGCTCAAGTCGAGAAATTTCGTGAAGAATTCAAGAAAAATCGGTTTCGACAAAAACAAAGTGCTGATTTCTTAATGAGAATGCAGGTAAAATACTGCATATATGCGACATATTTTGTTTGAAATAACTTCGTCTACGTACTTTGCATTCATGATTCTCAAGCTAATTATTGACTTTGATTGATTGATTATTTGAATATTTACAGTACTATTATTTTGCCCAAAAAAAAAAAAAAAAAACTGACAGCTTAGAAAGAAGAATCCATGCGAGCCAATTCCTCCATCTGTGAAAGTGAAGGAAAACGAAGAGATAATAGAGAAAGCAGTGACCACCACCATTAAAAGGGCTCTTGGCTTCTTCTCCACTATTCAAGCTCATGATGGGCATTGGCCTGCTGGACTTGCTGGCGGAATTTTTTTCTTTCCTCCTTTGGTAAGACAATTTCTTGTTTCAATTGAAAGGATATTTATATTCTTATACCTAATACGTATTTTGTATCTTTTGTTAAGAAAACTAAGAGTGTGTCAGAGATGAAGTTTTTAAATTAGAGTTAGTTGACTTTTAAAAAACTAGTTATAATTTTTATTGATTTTTTAGAAAAGGATAAAAATTGAGATGAAAATTTGAGTTATAGATGTCAAACCAAACGGAAGCAGGCCGGTTCCAACCTAAATTTTCTAACTTAGTTTGTATCTTTTTCTGAAAAATCAATAAAAAATTTTAACTATTTTTTAAAAAGTCAACCAACCACAACATAAAAATTCCAACTTAAACCGGTATTCCAAACATAGCATAAAATTTTTCCTTTTTTAGTTTTTATTTTTCAGGTCATTTTGGGCATTTTCTATGTCACAATAAAGTGTTGATCGGATTCGTATATTAAATTTGAGATAATGCTGAAAAATTCATGCCTTTAAAATATCTGGTATACTTTTTGAATAAAAAAAATACATTGATACAAAAAGGTCAAATTCAAATTATAGTTTTTAAGGGTATTTTGGGTATATTTTTAGATTAAGCTTGCTTTTAGTTTGTCAGTTGGAGATAAAATTTTTAAGTTGGTGTTAGTTGAATTTTTAAAAACTAGTTATAAATTTTATTGACTTTTAAAAAAAAATAAATATTAAGATAAAAAAGTTTAGTTTAACTGAAATTGAACTTAAATGCCAAATAAAGTCTAAAAATTAAGTGTCTACCAAGGAAAAAAAAATCATATATTAAGCATAATCTAATGAGATAAAAATACATAATTTCAAAATTTAAAACAAACTATTTGTGGCTAATATCATAGATATGCAAATTATCCTTCAAGTTATTATCATGACCAGGTCTGCAGCTCTCCATTTAGACTAGATAGAGTAGGTTCCATTGCAAGACCTCACTTTCATATGTGCCCGCTCCACATGATGGGGTGGCCTACGTTAACTGAGGTGGGACCATTAAAAAAAAAAAAAAAAATCTCCAACTCCAACTCCGTCAACCCTCAAGCGACGTGAGGGTCATCTATTCGTTTTTCCCTCACATTTCACTGGTCCTTTCAAGGATTTTATGTTTTTATTCCGCTACTCATAGCTTGTTTTGGTTTGTTAATGAGAAGCTTCTTATTGATTAACAAAAAAAAAAAAGGAGAAGTAGAAGAAAATCTATTGAACTTTTGAAACACTCTGGTGGTTTGAACTTTGAAGTGATAACCAAGAGGTCGGGAAGATAAAAATCTCTCTCTCTCTCTCTCTCTCTCTCTCTTTCTCTTTTTAAATACAAAAAACTAACGACAATGGACGGAAGGTGAACATTTGCTAATGGAGCAATGTTTTAAGGGTGCCAGTGGTACATTTTTAAGTTTGAAGGGCAAATTGAGATTAATGACATAATTGAGGGGTATTTTAAAAACCAATTCTCTTATTTATTTTAAATTGGTCCCACCGCAGGTAGTGGACAACCATATAGGCCGCCTAATCGTGTGGTTTGGGGGCATCTCTGATCCTTAGCTTTATTCATTTTAAATTTCTTTATATATATACATATACATATTGAAATTAGATATATATATATATTGAAATTAGAGAATTGTATCAAGGAAACCATAAAATGAATTCTGACATGATTACATTTGACCATTGAACAACGGTATGCCAGGAATTGTAATGTTTGGCACTGGGGACAAATATTACACATTCCTGAATTTTTTGGCTAATTTCTTTATGCTAGTTATCTCATCTCTGTATTAACTATTGCCCAAAAAGAGGGGGAAAAAAAAAAACCAAAAGGATTATCATTGGTTATGCAACATTTAAAATGTATAGTATTCGAAAATTTGCTGCATGATAAAAAGTATGGTAGTTTGGTGCCGCAATTAATGTTATAACGTGATAGTTTATATAAATTTGTTGTCATATTAATTCAAAGCATGTGTTATATATATTGTTCGATATTTGAGAATATTTATTTGAATAATAAAAAAATTAAGATAATTAATAAAAATATATAAAAATAAATAAAGGACCTGAAAAAAAAAAGGCACGAGAAAAGATCAAAAAGAGATCGAAGGACTAAAATTTTTTAAAAAATTATCGATACATGAAAAAAAAAAAAAAAAAAACCAAAAGACCAAACAAAAAAAAGTTTGATTTGGACAAAAGTGATAGTGTACAATAATACTACACTTTCACATTTCTACATATGTATATATAGATTAGCGTCATGATTATTATAGATGTATTTTTTCCAAAATGTTATATGCTCTTGTGCCTAGTCTAGTACCTATGATACTACAAAAGAAACATCTCGTGTCTGCACATATTGTATATGGCTGAAGAAAATTCAAAAATCAAAGAAATAAAGAAAGAAAGAGAGAAAGTTCAAAAATCAATGGCTACTTTTGCAGTGAAATTCATTCAAGATAATATATAGTTATTAATAATTTGATACAAAATGCAGGTAATTGTGTCATACATTACCGGGACACTCAATGTTTCTTTTGGACCAGAACACAGAAAGGAAATAATTCGGTACATTTACAATCACCAGGTAGGGCATGAAGTAATTATTTAAATTCTCTATGAAGTTAAAAACCTTCTAAATTACGGAATAATAAAAACTTTTTTTTTAACCTGCCAAATTAACTATTGAGAATAATCTCTTTTTTAAAGCATAATTAATGCTTTGACAGAATGAAGATGGAGGTTGGGGATTACACATAGAAGGTCATAGCACAATGTTTGGTTCGGTGGAGAGCTATATTACCTTAAGGTTGTTGGGAGAGGGCCCTGATGATGGCGAGGACGGGGCTATGGCAAGGGGTAGAAAATGGATTCTTGATCATGGCGGTACTGTTGGGATTCCATCGTGGGGAAAGGTTTGGTTAACGGTAAGAGTATCTTTAATACAATGTTAAATTATTACATCAACTATAATTTTGACATTTGATTATAAAGAAGTGTTTTCGAAATGAAGTGCTATTTTTTTATGTTAAATTTGTCATATGCTAAATTTAATTATAGTAAATTTGTCATAAGATAAAGCCAATGTCAATTTTATCATTTGATTCTTATTGATTATTGCCTTGACTTTTTCATGTAATCGCTACACTATTTTCATTTTTGAATTATTTTAATACTAAAAATTCATTTTTATAAATTTGACAAAGCATATTGATGATGACTACAGTAGAAATAACATTTAAATAGCAATATGCATTGTAGTCTAAAGTAAGATAACATTATTTTTTATATTTTTTGTGATAAATATTGCATTAGGATAGAGAAATGCATTGGAGATGGTCTAAGACTAACATTTTATCATCGTGGTCTACAGTGACCAAGCCAGGAATTTTGGTGGGGGGGCTAATAACTACGAGAAAATTTACTCAAAATAAATTAAGTATTTAACTCTGAATGAGAAAGTAAAATAAATAGACTTTACTTAATAAGCATCGCATGGCATTAAAGGAAACTACCTTATTATGTGTTTAGGTATATTAGTTGGAATTTGGTTAAATAATATTACTTTTTTTCTTTCAACTTTTCTAAGGAAAAATGAAGTTGTAAGTTTTTAGGGAGGACTTTCATTTAAATTTTTTTTTGGAGGGAGGTTAATATGTAATTTAAAACAAATACACATCTAAAAGTGTAAATAAGAAAAAATTGGGGGCGGGGGGAGCCTAAGTCCCCCTTGGGCCCTAACAGTCTAATATGATTCTTGGAAATTGTATTCCCCCTCTTCATATAGCATATAGTACTTGTTTTAAAATTATTTCTTTCCTTTTTTTATTTTTATTTTTTATAAATAGTGAAAGAGGAAAAGAGAACAAGACAGAGAATAGGACCGGCTCAATGGGTAGAGAAGATGATTTTGGACAGGAGCTCGCACGTTTGAATTTAAGAGTTTTTTTTATTTCTCTTTAATAAATACAAGTCATAGATATTGTATTGTGCCTTATTAAGTCCTTTAATCGGGAATAACCCGAAGTAAAAAACCGAAAATAGATATAAAAAAGTGCATATCCAGGATCAAGCATCGAAATCATCATGTGACCTTTATACAAATCTTTTTTTTTTTCTTTTGTTTTCGAAATGTAAGTTTCCTTGAATTATTTAGATGCAGAATCTCTAATGTCATGCAAATAGCAAAATAATATAGGTTCGTCACAGAAGAAGTAGAACAAACTGAGGAAAAAACTAATAATGCTATATTTATATATACACATACATTCACACACACATGTCTCTATATCTATATATATATATATATATATATATATTCTCTCGAACAAGACATATTGAAAGGTATGATCTTTCATGACGTTCGGTTTAGGTGCTTGGTGTATATGAGTGGTCAGGCTGCAATCCGGTGCCCCCAGAACTTTGGCTTTTTCCTAGAATGTTTTTCATTAATCCAGGTTCGACACTGTTAGAGAATTTTAATTCGATTTATATTAGGAATTGTAATTATATCTTCTTAGTTAGAGTAGCTAGATTTGTCTTTTATGATCAATTTTTCTTGTAAGGCTATATAAACCCTTCTTAAGTAGTTTATAATTGTAATAATATGAAACCCCTAACTTTGTTTTTACTCCCCAATTTGATTCTTAATAAATCCACATTCCACAGACACTACATGATGTTTCCTTACAACAGTCAATTTTTTTCTTAATTAATTTCATAATAATAATAATAATAATAAAACCTTTAATTTCCTAACCATTTGTAGGCAAAATGTTAGCCTTAGCCCGTATGATTTACTTGCCAACGGCATATTTATACGGAAAGAGATTTGTTGGGCCAATCACTGAACTGATTCTATCACTAAGGGAAGAAGTCTACACCGAGCCTTATGATAAAATAAATTGGAATAAAGCTCGAAACACCGTTGCAAAGGTACTAATCTTAACTCACGCGATCGTTTTATGACTTTATTAGGTTCGTAAGATCTTTTTCTTTTCGTTCTTTTTTTTTTTAATTCCTTTAAAAAAAAATGGTGCTTATTATAATTTTTCAGGAGGATCTGTTTTATCCGCATCCTTTGGTGCAAGATATGCTTTGGGGGTGTCTTTACCATGTAGTGGAACCTACTCTTGCACGCTGGCCTTTTTCTAAGATCAGAGAGAAGGCGCTTAAAGTTGTTATTGAACATGTTCATTATGAGGATGAAATTACCAGATATTTATGCATAGGGAGTGAAGAAAACGTAATTTACATTTCAAATATACATATTTATATCTTGGAAAATAATTCAAGTTATCTCTTCTCTAACTAAGACACTTAAAAGTTATATATATATATATATATATATATATATATCAATTGTTTCCTGGTTGTAGATATTGAGTATGCTTGCTCGTTGGGTTGAAGATCCAAATTCAGAAGCATACAAGTATCACCTAGCTAGAATCCCAGACTATGTTTGGATTTCTGAAGATGGAGCTAAGTGTCAGGTTTCTACTTCATCCCTTGGAAGTTTCTGAGTGCAGGGATCTAGTCACACTCACATCGGAATAATAAACAAAATATATGTAGATCAGATAGTTAATATTACTCCAACGGAGTTTACCAATAATGCATTTTTTTCATTGCCCGTCTCCATACTTTTTTTCACTAGATAAAAACACAAAAGAAAATTACCGCCATTGTAACATGAAAATGCACATGAATAGATACAAGAAAAATCTTTGAGACTTTTAATTAAATAATTAGTCCCCAATTTTGCTCTTATCCCTTCCAAAATCATACTTATGGTGTGTTTGGTATTCGGATTGAGTTTTAAATGAAATGAAATTTTTAGGTTGAAACTAGTTGATTTTTCAAAAACTAGTTATAATTTTTGTTAACTTTTTCAGAAAATGATAAAAATCAGCCATAAAGTACAATTGAGTTCAAAATGAACTCGAATACCAAATTTTGGCTTAGGGTTCATAGAACATTTAGTACTTATATATATATATATATATATTATATAATGCATGTAATATATACTGCAGGGTAATGGCTCTCAAACATGGGATGTAGCTCTTGCGGTTCAAGCAATTATCTCCTGTAATGATCTGTATCACGAGTATGCCCTGACACTTAGAAAAGCACATGAATTCTTGAAGGCATCACAGGTTTGTTCCAAGTGTATAGTAGTTCTCTCTCTCTCTTTTTTTTCCTTAAGTGATGTAGACATGAATGAATAGGTGTATGTAGACATCCCGATTGAGTTGGTATCTTGTTAGCATGCTCGTCATCTATTCACCTCACAAATTATTGCACCATAATTTCACATCGCTAATTGAGTTACCGGACTGTTATTATGTTTATATGTGATTAAACATCCTTTCCCCCGAGCTAGTTAGTCTAACAAAATAATTACTGATGAACCAAAATGTAACACTCAGATTCGTGAAGACCTTCCGGGAAACTTCACAAAAATGCATAGACATAGGTCCAAAGGTGGGTGGACTTTCAGTGTTCCCGACCACGGTTGGGTGCTCTCTGATTGCACTGCAGAAGGACTAAAGGTATAAAGATGACAAGTAGTCCATTAACAATAATATATGTATTTATTTCTCTAAAAGAATTAGTTACTTTCTCTCTATATTACTTTAAAAAAAATTGAAAAGAAAATTACCTTTTGGTCTTAATTATTATGGCATTTTTCTGTTTATAGGCTACACTCTTGCTCTCACAAGTTTCACCAGCGCTAGTTGGAGAGCAAATGGACCCTGAGTGCTTCTATGATGCTGTAGATATCTTGCTTTCCTATCAGGTAATAATTCTTTGGCATATATATATACTCTACACACACACACACACACATATGTAGTGGTGTAAATGTAGAGAGAGTAATTGATATCGGAAAATTTTGAGTACACACTAAGAAACTAGAGTCTCAATCCCCAGCCTCCCACTCTAGTTTATTAACTTTTTTTTTTTTTTTGAAAAAAATTCTTTCTCCAGTGATCAGGGATTCAGAGCTAACGAAAAAAATAAGAAAGATGATAAAAAATAACGCTACAAGAAAAGGAAAGCGAAAATAACCAAAATGAAAAATAGAGATCTGGTTTTACTAATACAACTTGAAACCTCTTTCAATTCGAGCATGAAGACATAAAACATTTTTCCTTCTCATGATCTCAATTGGCACAGCTTTTCGCAACCTTTATATTAAACTCCATCAATTTATTCCAAGTTCCTGAAACTATCACCTGCATATATATCTTCATTTCTGTTGAGGTTTTTTTTTTTTTTTTTTTTTTTTTGTTGGGGAAAATATGCATTTACAAATATGAATAGTATATCTTTCTATATGTTCTTCAGTCTCTATAATAAAAATGTGTTGGTAAATGATTTTGATTTTGGGTGATTTACATTTCTTAATTTTTAAGTTTGCTCTTATTCAAAAAGTATTACATCATGTATTTTGAAATTTTATATTTAATACCATCATATTAAATTTAGTATATACAAATATAGAATTTTTAGTTCAACACTTAATTTTGATCTAAAATATATAAAATATCCTTTAAAAAATTAAAATAAGCGTTGATCCAGAAAATATATATATTTATGATCAAATATATTTTAGTGGTATAAAAATGCATCACTTCAAATTATTTTCTGAATAAAAACAAAATACATGATAAAAAATGTAAATAACTCTTAACTTAAGTTTACATTTTAAGGGTATTTTGGATATTTTTAGGTCAAAATTAATTGTTGATCGAGAAATTGTATGAATTTGTATAATAAATGTAATCTAATTAATAAAATACAAAATTCAAAATTCAATGTATATTTTCTAGTAAGAGAAAAATATGAGGTGTAAAAAGTTAAATTAATAACTAAATTATTTACTTTTTAAATCTCAATTACAGGGCAGTAATGGTGGTTTTCCTGCCTGGGAACCCCTAAGAGCATTTCGTTGGCTAGAGGTATTGCTTCCCCCACAGATTTGACTTTATTTCATTCAAATAAATGGTTCATCTGATTTGTTTTGATACAAGAAGTCTTTTTTTTTTTTTTTTTAATTATTAAAATTATTTCTATAGAACAATAAATTAATAAAGTCGAATGCTATTTAAAATAGACTAACGGATAGCATAAGAGAGTTGATCTTTTCATCGATATTTATATCTGAATTTATATCTTTATTTTCATTTGATCTATTCATTTTTATTATGTTCATAATTGATTATGAATTTTTAGATTTTTGTTTTTCCTTGTTTAAATATTTTTTATTTCACCGTATACAATTCAATATTTGTGTTTATTGTATGAACGTATATATATCTAATAGGTCTATAAGTCAGGTGTTAGACTTAGTTATTTTTGCATTCCTACAGAAGTTCAATCCCATTGAGTTCCTTCAAGATGCTATCATTGAGCGAGAGTAAGATTCCTTAACAACCAGATCGTTACAAATAAGATTATGGAACTTTCTAGGAATTATAAGAAGTTTGTCCCAAAAACTGATTTTGGTTTCATTTTCAGATATGTAGAGTGCACTTCCTCAGCACTTCAGAGTCTAATACTCTTTCAGAAATTATATCCAAAATATCGAAGAAAAGAGATACATAGTTGTATATCAAAAGGGGTGCGATACATTGAAAATACACAAAATCCTGACGGTTCATGGTAATATTTTTCAAATCTAAATTCTCTCTCTCTCTTTTTACTTGAGTTTATACATTGTTTGCTGTCTCATTAAAAAAAAAAAAAATACTACTCTAGGTATCATGTCATGGATTTTTTTTATTTTTATTTATTTTTTATTATACAATCTATACATAGTTCTCACTTAATAAAGAAAAGTGAAAGTGCTCTTAGATTTTGAATATGAGAACTCCTATCCGAGTTAGCCCAACGGAACACAGGCCCTAATATATATATATATATATATATTTATTTATTTATTTGGAGTCTCTATTAGATGTGGCTTACTGCATGGGTCTTTAGAGACTAGCGTAACATGTAAATAACAGGTATGGTCGTTGGGGAATTTGTTACACTTACGCCGCATGGTTTGGCGTGGAGGGGTTGGTAGCTTGTGGGAAAAATTATAAAAATAGTCCCGCCTTGAGAAAATCTTGTGAATTTTTACTCTCAAAGCAACTACCAGATGGCGGCTGGGGAGAAAGTTACCTTTCAAGTCAAAATGAGGTACTGAAAACAAACTGTCAATTCACATTTATATATGTTTCCGTACACATTTACCTGTGTATACAAAAACAAAGAAAAAAATTAACAACTAACGAGACATATATATATATATATATATATATGCATATATCGTCTGTTTTCACAGAGAAAGCAATTTTTTTAGGGAACAGAGAAAGCATATAGACACAGTTACATTGATATATTTATAGATTGATTGTACTGTTTCTAGGTGTACACTAATCTCAAAGGTGACCGTTCAAATTTGGTTCATACTGCATGGGCATTGTTATCCCTCATTGTTGCTGGGCAGGTGAGTGTGTGTGTATATATATATATATATATAATCTTATTAATTAACAGTCTTAATAATTTAAAAAAATTTATTATAAGGTCAAATCACAAAAAATTCAAAGGATAAAGTACTTAAAATTCGAATAACGTATACATGATTACTCATTTTTTTTAGAATAATTACATAGAGATTAAGTCATTAATAAAGTTTAAAAAGTGCTACAAATGCAAAGTATTGTGAAACTTTCAAATAAATGATGAGAATAATTAACGTACTGATTATACTGCTAAACTAGTAATTTGAATAGTGTCTTCAAAGTTTTTATTTATTTTATATAGCGAGATTAATTGTTCTTTCTGAATTTGTTCATTAATTTAGGCTGAGATAGATCCCACGCCCATACATCGTGGAATAAGGTTGTTGATCAACGAACAAATGGAAGATGGAGACTTTCCTCAACAGGTATATAATCTATAACTATAATTACTATATATGTATATAAATCAATTAATTGACTTCACATGCATGAATTGACGATGCAATATTATATATTACTTGACAAAGCAGGAAATGAATGGAGTATTTATGAAGAACTGTATGTTGAACTTCTCCTCATACCGAAATATCTTTACTATCTGGGCTCTTGGGGAATATCGTCGACGCGTTTTATTGGCATAGTTTGGAGCTTAAAAGTGTGATGTTTCTGTGCGATATATATATATATATATATATATATATATATCTAACGAAGACGTCAACTCGAGGGGATGGCCAATTGAAAATAAAAAAGACAAAGAGGTGATCAATCCAACTCTTTGATTTTGGATAACCTTTCTATAATCAGCCTCTTGATCTCAATGGATGGGTTTTTTTTTTTTTTTTTTTCGTTGTGTGTATTGGTTTTGTCATAAAAAGAGCCTTTCGGACTAATTACACCATGCTTAAAAGTTTGGTGTTTTAGTGTCATTAATTATTAGGAACAGTACGTCATATTTATGGAACCCACAACTTGAGTGAAGTGAAGGTATATATATATATATATATATATATATATATATATATTTATTTGGAAGGAGTGAAGATAAATTATATTTCCATATAATGTCAATATTTGATGAATCTTGGGTACAAGAATACTCGACTATAATTAGTATTGAATATCAAATATTAACCTGAAATCATTATTAATGATTCATTCATAAATAGATCGCATCTTAAAGAATGAATGAAATTAACAACGGGCAAAGATAATTGAAGACATAAAAAGAAACTACTATGGCACCAGAAAAATGCTATCAAAAGATTAGGGTTTTTAATAACAAAGGCTGTACTAGTGGTTGATAGAACGCCATATAACAGGTTTTAAGTTGACTTTTTTGGATGACAGTATGTTGGCAGGTGTGGCTGCCTTGTTTTTGGATATCTACATCAATCAACTGATGAAAGAATTAGCTCTTATTCGATGTTCTCGTTGAAAATTTTCATATCATTTTTATTTTTATTTTTTTTAAATCAATAAAATTATAACTAGTGATAAAATAAACAAAATGGAATATATGTCCTCGTCTCTTACTTTCCTTTAGTATTCCTTTGAATTCCAACATACGAGTAAGTGTCATCGCTAATTATTGTATATATTACGCCTTTTTTTATTCAATCGTATATTTTTCTCTATCACACGGCTATGATTACCAAGTGGTAGTAAAGTACTTTGTATATAATCATTGAGACATTTACAATTATATTTTTGTGTTATTCCCTTTAGTTTTCAGCCAAAACCAAAACCAACACTTTTGATACTTTGACTACTCAAACATATAATTACAATTTATTGTAAATAGAAGTCATTAAAGACTATTACTATGCAACCGCAATGATTAAATAGAGAAAAATAAATGATCATATCAAAAGGGTAATTAAAATAATTATTGATGATGATCATTCATGACTTCAAGCCTATTTGGCAAACCTTTTTAAAATTTACTTTTGACTCCCTGAGTCCAAATATTACTTCTGAAAGTATTTTGATGATTTACCAGAAGAACTTCTGGTCTTCAAAATAGCTTCCTATAAAAATAAAGAAATATAACTTCCGGAAAAAATTCTTTTGAACATATTTTAAAACTTGTATTAGCGCTCAAGTTAGTCATTATAAATTTTATTCTAAAATTTTAATTATTCATTACAAAAAATTAAAGTCATTTTGTAGTTAAAAAGATTGAAAAAAAATGTGATTCATAAATGCTTACGGAAAAATCATAGTTTTTATTTCTCTTTTTCTACAGACTAAAATTAAAATTAAAAATTCTATCAAACGGTCAAATTAATTACTTGTTACACTATGCAGGACATCTAAAATCATGTAGGAGACGGGATATTTTTTTATACTTCTTATATGAGAACCATAAATCAAAGAATATTTTAACGTGATTGTGTTATAAGAAGAGGTCCTCAAAAGTAGTTAAAAAAAAAAAAAATTCAATGATGCTACTAATGAAATTAAATCTTTTAGTAAAATCATTGATGTTCTCGAGAGATATATTATGTTGTTCCTTTTTTTTTTTTTAATTGCTAGATAATTTGATAATTTACCATATCTTTGTTATAAATGCCATGCATGTATGCAGTTGGCCATTTAATGTCGCAAAATATCTAAGAAGATCGACTTTTATTTTCGCATTAAATCATGCTAGAAGCTACAAGGACGTTAATGTTGTGCTGGATTTGGAAAGCACTTCAGCAATCATGGATGCACATGAAATGTGGAAGTGGCTGACTGGCTAGCTGGATATAAATGTTATTAATGTGGATGGACCTCAGAGTCTACAAGTGGGGCCTGCTGCATTTAAACATTTTTTTTTTGGTGGGAATTTGGAAAGGCCTAGTTTCATATAGCTTGTATTTATTTATTTATTTATTTATTTTGGTAAATACCATAGCTTTTATTTGTTATGTAAACCAAGCCATTCCTTTATCAAAGTTCTTTCCTTTTCACTTGGACCCCTATACTGCAGTTATAAAGGGTATTTTTCCGTAATTCAGAAACATTCAGACAATTAGATAGATAATTTGGAATGATGGATGCATACAATATGTTATTTTCTTGATTTGTTGATTAGAGAAACAAGTCTCTTCTAAGTGTTTTATATTGTTAGAACTTCTACTGAACGTTATTAAGTATGGTTGATATCGAAAGAGTCATGGAAGACAATTGCTTGATGGTAGTTTTTAGTTTTGAGTTTTTATTTATTTATTTATTTTGCCAAATAATTGCTTGATGGTAGTTGGAACCTGAAACCTCTATCTCTTAAGTGATATTTTTTTAATTGCACTTGATTAGTCATACCCTTTGGCACCTTCTTAATGAAATGTTATTCCTCGCTATTTTTTCCCCTGAAAATAGAAAAAGCACAAGATTCTCATTCTTATAGTTTACATTTTTTTAGCACGTGTTCTATTCTAGAAACTTAAAATTGTTGCTCTTTTTGTTTTGTTTTGTTTTTTTTTTTTGTTTTAATCAGTTGCTCCTCTTCTTTAATTTTTTTCTTTCGAAGGAAAAAGTTCTTAGATTTAGTTTATCTCTAGATATTAAAACATGGATTATGGCTATGTATTTCGCATTATCTAATTCTGAAGGAATATAATGTTCCAATTTTTGAAATCATTGTGTTAAACTCAAATATTATATGTTTTGTTGTGTTAGACTTAAAGTTTATATGTCTTGTTCGACTATAGAGTGATCACACACACACACACCACACACACACACACACACACACATATATATATGTATATATCTTTTTAGATTGATTTTACGATAATAGGTCTTCACCATGCATTCCTTAAAATCAGTCCCAGTTAGGCAGTCTATATGCAGAAACAGTGTCTCCTATTAGCTTGTTATCTATCTTTGTTTGAACTGGACTCTTAGTAGCTATTTTATTCCAGATGGTGATGTTTTAGATAAGGATTAGTACTTTGATCAATTGCTCTAATTTTTCTTTTTTTTCCCTTTTGCTCAAAGTACTCATTTCTTATTATTTTCTTTCGGAACACCAGATGATCAGAAAGGACCTAGGACAAAAATTTTAAAGGTTGAATACCTTATTAAAAGGTTGGATAGAGCAAAATGGTTGTAGATAAACGATTTTGAAGGTAAAGATCCAGATATTTTAATGACGGATGTTTGCCTAATACCTTCTTAAAGGAATAGATGTCGTAGCTAGGCAAAGCAGCTAAAGGTACGACCAAATTTACTACATAAATTGATGATTGAAGTTTGCCCTAAGATCATTCTTTAACAAATCTTATTTCATTCATCTTTTACAATAGTATAGGACGTTTTTGAAGTATTTTCTTTTCCGCTTTATCGTTATTGGTCTCTCTTTTTTTTTTTTTTTTTTTTTTTTTTTTTCCGATCAAATGGATGGATCCAATTTTGGACATCAAAGCGGATCAAGTTGATTATTATACCTATTATCCATTACATAATAAGTCGTAACTTGTCTTCTAATTATATGAATTTAATTATAATCTTGGAGCACTTGCATGTTATTACTAAGCTTGGTTGTTGTATAAATAGTATACTTATTCATCCAATTCATATGCAAGCACATTCAACTTTAAGGAGCACTCCAAATGACCAAAAGAAATCTTAAAGAAGATTGAGAGCATCATTATTGCAAATTTGAAGATCTCATCACTGCACTCTCGTGCCTTGAGAACACATTGCTCTTTGCCAGACCAAGTAGACTCGAAGTAAATGTACATTTTAATGTATAGGGAAGATTTGCAACAGTGCGATGTTCAGAAGTTCCTTGGGGCCATAACTTTTTTGCTCTTTTAAGGGGGTAAGTTACCTTCATTTTATTGAAGCTACACTGGCCATTGAGCTCATTCTCATTTTTGCTCTATATGAAGGTTTTACCAAGCTTGATCTAGACACAAAAGTTAGTATTTGATGCCATTCTTGTCTTGTGTTTAACAGGCTTAACTTAATCAGTTGTCTATTAACTGCAAGTACAAGATATTATAATGGAGTATGGGTTTTGAAGTATATACGTATACACATACACGCTAATGGTATCGTAGTCGATTATGCGGAATGTTTGAACCTGAGCTCGTTTAAGTACTGTTGCAGAACTCCTTTCCTTTCGTAGATTTCTTTGTTAAGATATCATCAATATAATTTTATTGTATATTTTCTACCACTTAGGAAGAGAATCTTTCATACAAGCAATTCTTTGTTTATTATTTTTTTTTTTTTGGGTTCATTTTTGAAGTACAAACAATTCATTATTTTATACTTAATGGTATCATCAACTTAAATTTAGTATGATCAATAGAGCTTTTGTTTGATTTATTCATTTTTGTACTTCGAATAGAATAAAAACTTGCTCTCTTCTCTTTTTTCCCTGAGAAAAAAAATGTACGGATTTTTAATACAGAATTAAGTTGACATACTTTTTTTCTTTTGATTTTTTTTTCTTTTGGCGAAGCATCCGTTAAAAATTCCTATCGAATTCTTTCATCATAAATTGCTTCTTTCTTTTTTATTTTTTGTTTTTTGTTTTTTGATTTTTTTGGTAACTTTTACTTGTTGCATTCAATTAATCTCCCTATTTCTACTAATTTCGCATTTGTCAGTTCTAATAATAAAACTTATAATCTATTTTCATTTCTCCTTTATAAACCTGTGTGTATGAGTTATCTATTAAGACACAAAAGGATTTAAAATTATTACGAGTCAGTGTAACATAGCGTTTAAAGCGTCGTTTTTGACTTCCTAATTTAAAAAAAAAAAAAAAATACTACATTTAAAAGTGTTTGAATGATGAGGTGCCTTTTTTTTTTTTTTTAAGTGCTTTTGACTAAAACCATAAAATATGACTCTTTAAACAAAATGTTTTGACTATTAAGTGATTGCCATAGGCTTTATACCAAAATAAAAAATGAAAAAATGAAAAAAAAAAAAAAAAAAAAAACACACGCACACAACTTTAAAGTTATCTTTACGTGAATTTAAGAAAACTAGTTAGTATGTAAATCCATTGTTTACAATAATAATGACTTTCAAATAAACAACAACATTTAATTATGTATATATTTTCACGTGACTCTAACTAGTATTTATAGAAGTGGGCATATCAATCAAGCAAACTTAACTTTAATCATAACAATCCAACAAATGTAATTTTTATTGAAGATTCTCGTAATTATTATAGTTGATTTACTTATAACGTTTTGTAATTTTATATATAACAAATTCTATTTTGAGATTTTACTACAAAGGCATGTATAAAAAATAATATTACACATTTATTAATGAGTTAATGTGATTTCATTTTAGTCTTGATATCCTAGTAATAAGATCTTATTATTCTCACACATAATTAGACCTTACATATATATATGCACACACATATATATATACATAGGAATAGTCTCCTATTCGGTATTGAATGATATCCGACACTGTTGTGAATGTGAAACTTTAATTATTAGGAACGTGAAATTATGTAGAAGGAAATATAATTATGGAGTGTTGAAAAACACTCTGTGAATGTAAATTAAATTCCCCTTATTTATTTTTTTAATATAAATTTACATTTTTAGTAATTAAAATTCACATTCTTAATAATTAAAATTCACGTTCACGTTAGTGTGAATGTAAAATACATTTTTTTTACAATTTCTTATATGAATTCACATTTCCAATAATTAAAGTTCACATTCACGTCAGTGTGTCGGATATATCATTCGGTACGGACACGAGACTTTACCTATTTATATATATATATATATATATATTTAATTTTAATCTTGATAATGCTGACAAGAATCTTGGTGCCGTTGAGAGGGGTCCATTTTCACGATTGAATCGACAAGGTGATATGGGTAACAAAACAACTGCTGAACTTTTTCTTTTTTTCTGCTTACAGATGAAAAGTCTCTGTCTTTCATTAAACCACGTTTTTCATGAAAAGTTTACCAAGTTGGTTGGGCAGTGGGTTTTGCTTGATGATCTTGAAGTATTCAATTAGAAGGACTTGGTCTAATTGCTTTCGATATTTACGGATCGAGTGTCGTGGCGTGTTGTGGTTTGAAATCAAATTCCCAGACCCACGGGATGGAAAATAGTATTTGTACCAAATTAAAGAAATTGATAGCGTGATTGTTAAAATAATTGAAGTAAACAAAAAAAAAATACTAAGTAAATATTTATTTGAAACAAACAAATCGTCCACTTTATAAATTAATTATTTGTTTTAACCCCTAAGTTCTACCTCCATAATCCATTTTTCTTCAGCAATTAAAAAAAAAAAGTGATTATACAATGCAATGTAATGCAATATTTTTCAGTGATGCATAACCTTATTAACAAAATATGGTCACCAATGGATTAATATTCCAAAGTAGTCAGGGTGGTTACAAGGGAAATAGGCTAGGAATTTGTTCTGAAAAAAGTAAATTATAAAAAAGTACATTTCTTCCAAAAGAAAAAACTGGAAATAGACGGGCTGTTCAAATAAGAGTGTGCATCTTTCTATCTAGCTAGAATTTGTTTCCATTCTTTTTTTGTTTTTAAAATATAAACGATGAGAAGGAGCAACTAACTAGTAGTATCAAAATATATTAATATAAGATATTTTAGTACTGGGTTCTTGTTATAGAAAACTTACAGGGAAATGGTGGACCATGGTAGGAAATGGAATCGGGGACGTATTTTGAAGAAGTATAAGATAGAAATCCAAATTATTTTATGCTGCTCTGCTACCATGGTCCAAATCTTTTTTTTTTTTTTTTTCCCGACCAAATCCATTATTTGAGTTCGTAGTGGTATTTAAATTTGTGCTCTAAATAACATACTGTTGACAAAGTTGTTTTATGTTGTCTAAGATTTTTTTTTTTTTTTTTAAATTTTCTGAGGAGCGAGTTATATGCTAACTATACAGAGTGCTTTTGATTCTAACTTTTATATTTATTTTTAAGATATATTGCACGAGTTCCCTACGTATTATTATTATTATTATTATTATTATTTTAGAACTACATCAAAATATATGAGAAAAGATAAAAATTCTTTTGAAGGAAGGCCAAGGAGATGAAAGTGTAATCAATTTGGGATTCATGAAGAAATATTCTTAAATTTGAGATATTCTTCTTCATACTTTTTTTTCCTTCCTGTTTTTGATGTTGTCTTTGTTTGGAGCTGCTTTTGTTAATTTCTACCATCATTACAAACATTATTGTATTTTCTTTTATATGGTTTATACTATTTAGAATGGGTAAATGATAAAGATATTAAAAAATATATCGATCTAATTTGAATATCTTTTGGTGAATCCATTGATTTTTTTCACCGTGGTTTATTTAATAAAATAAAGGCTATACATATCACATGGTGTAGTACATTAATTCTTTTAACGTGGACAAATCAAGAGGGAAAAAACATATCCAAAAAGGATAAAAAATTAAAAATTAAAAATTAAAGATTAAAATTTAAAATTTTAAACAAAAATATTGAAAAAAAAAGGATAAAAGGAGGACTGAGAAATAAATATTAGAAAGTTTTCAACAAAAACAAATCGTTTTGGTCAAAAAATCCATAGACAGTAAAATTTTTTCTTCTAATAAATGTATAGTTAATTGCTTGCTTTTTTTTATTAAGTATTTATTTTCACTAATTTGTTCCTTTTTTTCTCAAAATTCTCACATGCACTTTTTTTTTTTTCCTTTTATCACACTTTCTTATTATCATTTTTAAATTACACTTACTATATTAAAAACAATAAAAATATTTGTTTCCACTTATTTTTTCTTAAAGTAACTTTCTCAAATATATACAACTTAATTACTTTTTTCACATAGTCTGCTAAATATTTTTTTTTCCTTATAAGGTCATAAGCCTAATGTATTAAAATCCATTCCTTTTTGGTATTATTGTGTTTATAAGTATTTCACTTGTATACTTGCAATCAAATTGTTTCTTCATCTTTTCAACCAAGAAAATTAATGTCGCCACAAAACATCAAAATTAGGTCGCGCGAGTTAAAGAATATAGACATTTCATCTTGTTTATTAATAAAAGTTATCGTAATTTCCATTTCAAAAAAAAAAAAAAACTATCGTAATTATGATTGCATGAATAATCTTATAGTAATCTCATGTCTGACTCTATCATAATTTGTAGAGTTCAAATCCCAAACTTAAGTTACAAAAATTATATCATAGTCAAGAAATTTTTTTATCCAGTAACATCAAATAAAAATGTTCTTCCTCACAAAGTAATAAAACTCCAAATTTTATTGATATTTCTTTGTATAATTTATAAAAACTATAGATTAAGCCTTTGTTTGGCACATTACTTAAATTCCAACTAAACTGAACTTTTTTGTTGGATTTTTGTTGTTTTCTGAAAAGTCAATAAAAATTATAACTAGTTTTTAAAAGTACAACCAACTCCAATAACTCCAACTAACGATCAAATAGAACTAAGAAAAAATATCTAACTATACACAAAGGACATGTGCCTTATATTAGTTTTTTTATAAAAATGAATAAACCGATATTTGGTAGAGTGAAAAAGGGAGAGTAATGAAATTGGAGGAGGGATTTGGAAGGGAAAAGGGAATCTTAAGTTGTTTGGTCAAGAGGAAATTGAGAAGGAAAGAAATTGTAAAATTGACGAGCTCATTTTAATCCTTCCAACTTTAAAAAGAAAAGTGGATGGAAAATTTTGACAAAGCAAATGAAGTGTAAAATCACTATTTTGACCTTAATATTCCACCCTCTTCTAATTTATATGAGTGTGTATAATTATAAAGTATATTAGATGAGATATTTTCTTTTATGCTATTTTTTTTTTCCCCCTATCAAACAACATGAAAGAAAACTTTCGTTCTTATTTTTTATTTCCCTCATTTAGAAATTTTACTCTTCCTTCTTTTATATTTTGGACCCCTCTTACCAAACATAGCATAAAATATTCTAATATAAAGGACAATACCTTTTTTCATTTATAGGTATGATCAATTGGTTGAGATTTAATATTAATAAAGACTTAAAAAAGAATTGATATGGTCTCTACCACACGCCTTCATATTCTGTCGATGTGGTTCTCCTTTTCTTATACTAAACGAATTATCTTTTTTCTTTCAGTTTTCTTGGATTTTTTGGTTTAAAAAGATTGGCCAAAAGTTTGAAAAACGAAAGAAACAGTAAAAAACACGTAGGATCATATTTTATTTCTATTTTCTTGAATTTTTTGGATTTAACAGAGATTGGTCGAAAGTTTGAAAGAAGAAAGAAGAGTAAAATACACGAAGTATCTTATTTTATTTCTATTTTCTTGGACTTTTTGTATTTAATAAAGATTGTTCAAAAGTTTGAAAGAAGAAAGAAAGAGTAAAAAACACGAAGGATCTTTTTTTTTTTTTTCCTTGGATTTTTTGGATTTAACAAAGATTGTTCAAAAGTTTGAAAGAAGATAAAAGATTAAAAATCCGATCATCAGATCATCGCGCGTGGGATATTAATTTTTTTTTTTTTGCTGGTTGACGTGGCGGATATTAGTTGGAACATTGTAAACCACCCTCCCAGAGAGGCTTGACACAGACAGCTTGTCCACGAGTCATAGCTTAGTTGCTTACTAATAATAATAATCGTCTTAAGTTTTCGGCAAACATAAATAAATAAATAAATAAATATATAAATAATAAGTATTTAACAATAATAATATAATAGACTATTTTTTTATTGGGAAAATTTCATTAAACTCACAAAAAGGATAAAAAAATACCAAACATAAGATACCTCGTATTACATAAAACAAAACCATTCAATAAGAACGGATCCACCAATAAATCTGATAACACTCAAAAGGAAAGACATATGTTTGATGTCCAATAACAGTATATACCATAGCACATTGAAATCAAACACATGTAAAGCTCTTTCTGATAAAATCTAGACAATCAATTGAATTTTCCAATCAATCGAAGGTAAAGGCTCAGTAGCACTAGGGCCACTACTAACTTCGTATAAAAATAACTCTAGCGGAACCAAAACACCATCAAGACTCAGTTTTGACTGATAAATGACCAACTCGGAACGTGCAGAAACTTCCTACATTGTTATAAATAATTAAAGAAATAAAACACGTAAAGAAAAGACGATGAGAACATCCTCGCTATTACACACAAACTTAAACACAAAAAAAAAAAAAAAAAAACAAACAAACAAACCAATCACACAGAAAGAGCTCTTGCCAATAAACAAACCAATCTCTTGTATACTTGCAATCAAATTGTTTCTTCAACTTTTCAACCAAGAAAATTAATGTCGTCACAAAGCATCAAGATTAGGCCGAGTTACAGAATACAGATATTTCATATTGTTTATTAATAAAAGTTATTGTAATTTCCATATAAAAAAAAACTATCGTAATCATGATTGCAAATATAAGCTAATAGTAATCTCACATCGGATTTTATCATAAAGTATAGAGTTTGAATTGCCAACTTAAGTTAAAAAAAAATATCATGGTTAAGAAATTTTTTAATCCAGTAACATCAAATAAATATGTTCTTCCTCACAAAGTAATAAAACAACAAATTTTGTTGATATTTCTTTGTATAATTTATAAAAACTATAAATTAAGAAAAAAAAATATCTAACTATACACGGAGGACATGTGGCTTATATTTCTAGAAAAATAAATAAGTCTATGTTTGGTAGAGTGAAAAGGGGATAATAAGGAAATTGGAGGAGGAATTTGGAAAGGAAAAGCGAATCTTTAAGTTGTTTGGTCAAGAGGAAATTGAGAAGAAAAGAAATTGTAAGATTCACGAACTTATCAATTTTGAATCCATCCAAATTTGAAAAGAAAAGTTGATGGAAAATTTTGACAAAGTAAATGAAGTGTAAAATAACTATTTTGAACTTAATATCCTATCATATTCTAATTTATATGAGTGTATAATTATAAAGTGCATTAGATGAGATATTTTCTTTTTTGTTATCTTTTTTTTTCTCTACGAAACAACAAAAAACAAGACATCCATTCATATTTTTTATTTCCCTCATTTAGAAATTTTACTCTTCCTTTAAATTTTGCATCCCTCTTATCAAACATAGCATAAAATATTCTAATATAAAGGACAATGCCTTTTTTTTTATTTATAGGTATGATCAAATGGTTGAGATTTAATATCAATAAAGACTTAAAAGAATTGATATGGTCTCTGATACGCCTTCATATTCTGTCGATGGGGTTCTCCTTT
Organism: Ficus hispida; assembly: GCA_025413025.1. Classification (NCBI taxonomy): domain Eukaryota; kingdom Viridiplantae; phylum Streptophyta; class Magnoliopsida; order Rosales; family Moraceae; genus Ficus; species Ficus hispida. The sequence continues at coordinate 4,240,195 of CM046366.1, forward strand.
TCTTATACTAAACCAAGGATCTTTTTTTTATTTCTGTTTTCTTGGATATAAAAATATTAGCCAAAATTTGAAAGAAGATAGAAGAGTTAAAAACATGAAGTATCTTATTTTATTTCTATTTTCTTGGATTTTTTATATTTAATAAAGATTTACCAAAAGTTTGAAAGAAGAAAGAAAGAGTAAAAAAACATGAAGGATCTTATTTTATTTCTATTTTCTTGGATTTTTTGGATTCAACAAAGATTGTTCAAAAGTTTGAAAGAAGAAAAAAAAAAGATTAAAAATCCGATCATCAGATCTTCGACGTGGTAGATATTAGTTGGAACATTGTAAATCACCTTCCCAGAAATAAGGCTTGACACTGACAGCTTGTCCACGGGTGGTAGCTTAGTGCTTACTTATAGTATCGTCTTAAGTTTTCTGCAAAATCAAATAAATAAATAAATAATAAGTAATAAACAATAATTATATTATAGATTATAATTTTTTAACAAGAAATTTCACTAAACTCATAAAGGAGATAAAAATACTAAACAGGAAAAAAACCCCATATTATATAAGACAAAATACTTCAACAAGAACGAATCCAATGAATAATTTTGATGACACTCAAAGAGAAAGATGCATGTTTAATGCCCGATAACGATTATATATCTCAGTATACTGAAATCAAGCACATGTAAAGCTCTTTCTGACAAAACACCTACAACCCATAGAATTTCTCAATCAATTAAAGGCCAAGACTCATCAGCATTAGGGCTACCACTAACTCCATATAGGAGTAACTCTAGTGGGACCAAAATACTATCAAGACTCATATTTGATGGAAAAATAACCAACTCGGAAGGTGCAAAATCCACCTATGTTATTATAAATAACAAAAAGAAATAAAACACCTAAAGAAAAGATAACAAGAACATCCTCGTTATTACACACAAACTTATACACCAAAAACCAAAAAAACTAATCACGCAAAAAGAGTTCTTTCCAATAAAATAAACCACATCATTTAGGGAAACTGAGTTGTTCGTTTGCCTCTATGGGATTGGCATTCCATTGCTGTCATTTTATATGTATATGGTTACAATTATCTACGTTCCCAATGTGCCTATGATGTAGCACCGGGCGGACTATTAGCCAGTGTATATCATCTTACGAGAATAGAGTATGGTATAGATCAACCGGAAAACTATCTCATTCCTGTATTGCTTCTTCTCACAACACTCATCCTCTTGTGAAGGGTAGGATAACAAAAAGGACTGAATAAAATTTGGAATATAACAAATACCGAGCTTTTACACTTTCAACTAATGAGATTGGAGCTATAGAAAAAGAAAGAAATTGGTGATCATTATGACAACGAGCCAATTTAGCGGACCTTTTTAAATATTGCTTTTGGCTTTTTGAGTCCAAAAGTTACTTTTGACTTTTTGAGTCTAAAACTGCTTCTAAAAATATTTATTGGATGATTTTATAGAAGTGCTTATAGTTTTCAAAAGAGCTTCCTGTAAAAGCAAATATATATATATATATATATGTATATATGACTTCTAGAAAAAGATTTTCTGAACATATTTTAAAACTTGTATTAGAATTTAAGTTAAATATTATAAATTTTATTTTAATATTTTTATTATTCAATAGAAAAATTTGAAGTCATTTTGAATTTAAAAACTCTTTTAAAGATGTAATTCCTAAATACTATTGAAAAGCCATAGTTTTTGCTTTTCTTCTTGTACTAACTAAAAACCCAAATAAAAACTCTGACAAACATGCCCCATTAGACCATACAGGACATCTAAACGGGATATTTTTTAATGTTTATTATATGAGACCCATATATTAAAGAATATTTTAACGTGATCATAGACGTGTTATAAGAAATGGTCCTAAAAGTAGTGATATATTTCAAAAAAAAAAAAAAATCTATGATGCTACTATTGAAATTAATTAGCCTTTATTAAATCATTGATGTTCTCGAGAGATATAGTATGTTCTTTTTTTTTTTTTTTTAATAATTGCTAGAGAATTCAAGAATTTACCATATCTTTGTTGTAACATGCACGTATGCAGTTGGCCATTAACGTCTCAAAAATCTAACAAACATCGACCTATTTTTTAAATAATTGCATTAAATGATGGTAGCAAACCTAACTTTAAGATCATCGTGCGTAACAATCCAACAAATCTAACTTTTATTTTAGATTCGCGTAATTATTATAGTTGATTTACTTGTAACATTTTGTAATTTTATGTATTATATCTTGAAATTTTTACTACAAAGGACATGGAAAACAATATTACACATTTATTTATGAGTTTTTGAATTATATGATATTTGATATTATAGTAACCGGATCTTATTCTTATCATACTTAAGACCTTACGTGTATTTATACATATAAATATATATTAAATTCAATCTTGATAATGTTGACAAGAGTCTTGGTGAGGGTCCATTTTCACAATTGATCAGCCGACAAGGTGACGTGGGGTAGCATAACAACTGCTGCACTTTTTCTTCTTTCTTTTTCTTTTCAGAGATGAAAAGTTTTTGTCTTTCATTAAACCATGTATATATGTGTGTGTGTGTGTGTATATATATATATATAATTAAACCAACTAAGGATGAAATATGCCTAGTTTCATATAGAGAACATGTGGAAGCTGAAGATAGGCGAAGGAGGGCCGTGGCTTTCGACGGCATATAATCACTTAGGTAGACAACACTGGGAATTCGATCCCAATGCCGGAACACCAGAAGAAATTGCTCAAGTCGAGAGACTTCGTGAAGAATTCAAGAAAAATCGCTTTCGACAAAAGCAAAGTTCTGATTTCGTGATGAGGATGCAGGTAAATTAGTTCCTTGTATATAAATAAATAAATATATAAATATATAAATATATATATATAGATATATATATAGTGTTTGTACACACCAAAAGATATAGTTTGAAGCTAATTTTAAGCTATTTAAGGAAGATATAGACGACTGTTAAAACCAAAATAGAAAAAAGAAAATTGTATTAAGATTTTCTCACATAATAGAAGCCAGTGGGGGAGGGAAGTTGGGCTGAGTGGGGCAGCCTCCAATGATTTTTTTTGTTTTTTTAAATTTTAAAATTTTGTCTAAACTATTTTGCGTCTTTTTCTTTTTATTCATGCATACTTAAATTCAGTAGTTATAATGTTACCTAAAAAAAAGTGATTATGTCATGTAAGTCCTTAGTATTCTTTTATATATTTTTTTTGGAAGGAAAAATTTCATTAAGCTCATTAAGAAGATATATAAATACCAAATATAAGAAACCCCATATTATATGAAACAAAATCCTTCAACAAGAACGGTTTTCTTATCACAATAAGAAGGTTTTAATATTTTCTTTTAAGTTGCTACCTTTATGTCATTTTCTTATCTGGCTAAGTTTCCTTTTCGGTTATTTCCTTTTGGGTCTTATGCTCGTTTAAAAAAAAAAAAAAATGTAAGTCCAAACTAAAAATTTTTTGTCCTAAAAAATGAAAAGTATTATGCAGAGACGTAATATGTTTTATGATTGTATATATATACATGTACTGTCTGTGTTCCGTAGTTTTTTGAAAATAGGCTAATATTATTTTTTAGATAAATTTCACTTTTTCCTCTCGAATTTTAGATATTGTCATAAAACACCTCTAAATTTTAATTTGTAACATTTTTTTCTTCCGAACTTTGAAACATTTATAGATTTCGCCCCTTAGGTTAATTTTTTTATGGAAAAATACACTTAGTAGCAGTATGGGAAATTACAAAGTGGCACTCATTGGCAGCATAGCTAGCACTAGCTACTCTTATTAAATGTGAAATTATAAAGTTAAACATAAGAATGCAGTATGGGAAAAATGACAATCAGTATGTACTCTTTTGACCCAATTACAAGGACAGCTTTGTACTTTTGTACTTAACACCCCCAATTCATGCTGTCAACAAGTGTCACATGTATTTTTTTTTTTTTTTTTGTCAAATATTCAATTGGAAAGGTGGGGGGTTTCAAAGTTCATGGGGGAAAAGAATATTACAAATTGAAGTTCAGGGGGCGTTTTGTGATAAGACTTAAAGTTCAGAGGAAAAAGTGAAATTTATCCTTACTTGTTTTTATATTTTTCATTTGTAAAAATTTTGCTAAAATTATCCAATAGTCACATTTTTTCATTTATTAATCAGCATGACACAATTTCCTACTCTTAGCACAAATTTAATTTTTATTTTTATGTCATATATGATTTCCTGTCAAATTTTTATGTCATAATAACGTAATAACATAATAAGTGAATATCACATATGCTCAATGTTTCATTTTTATAAGAAGCGATACTCCATTCTTTCAATGATCACAACTTTTTTTTTAAAGGTTATCATTACTAATTTTTTATCATTCTGCTAAATAAAAAAGCCAAAGTTTTAGCTTTTATTTTTTTTAAAGTAAATGATCCCTTTTTTTTTGTTCCAAGTAGAAACAAGTAAATATCTCTATTTTTTTAAAAATAGTAAATCATTGAATAAGTAACATGTTTTCAAAATATTTAAAATATATGCCAGTAAATAGAAAATGTCGTGATAGAAGAAACAAATAGCAAATGTACTTACTATTTACTTAATAAATTTGTTTTAAAATTTCTTTTTACCGCTATTGGTTCAAATATTCTAAAATCAAGTTATTTTCTTCATTTAGTTTCTTTAAAAAAATATATTTAATAAAATTTTTTTCTAAATTTTTAAAGGGTGATTTTGTTTACACACCTCATTTTACTTTTACATACGTTAAAATTTATAATTACAAAAAGACCCTCATGTGAAATGATCAAAAGAGGACAATACTTTAGTGGACAAATTACATAATTATAGTTAGAAAAATACATTCTTGCTATTTTGAATTAATCTAAAATCAAAATCTTAATTTCTTTAATTCTCGAAAATAGAACTAATATTTTCACTTTTACGGACTCTTTTGAAAAATGGGACAGAAAATGATTCAATTTATTTCTTGTCTTTTAACTAGATTCATTTGTAGTTTAGGTAAAACACAATGTGACCTCCCACATTCGGATTAAATATTACGAGAAGTCTTAAAGTTTTTATGTTTTTAATGACATGGAGTTAATGGCTCTCACTTATTTAAAAAGAACTTAAAATACAAATAGATTTCAAACGTGGTAGCTCACCGAACATCGCCCTTCCCTTCCACCATGTGAGAATTTATTATTATTATTATTATATAATGCCACTTTATTTATTTATTTTTTCTTTTAATTGTAATGTTTCACCTCTATTACAGCTTAGAAAGGAAAATGGAAGTGAGCCAATTCCACCGCCGGTGAAAGTGAAGGAATGTGAGGAGATAACAAAAGAAGCAGTGACAACCACACTGAGAAGAGGTCTCAGCTTCTTTTCGTCTATCCAAGCCCATGACGGCCATTGGCCAGCCGAATGTGCCGGCGGATTGTTTTTCCTTCCTCCTCTGGTAAGACATTTCTTGTACTTTCATACCAATATTAATGCCCGTTAATTAACATTTATACATGCTGTAAATAGATTGAGAAACTTTCTTTTTCATCTTTACCCACATTAGTTATAAATATGTTTGTAGTTCTTCTTGAAATAAAAGAGAAACAAAACCTCATACAAAGCCGTCCCCGACCCCCTTCCCATGCCATTGGGTCTTGGGAAACCAAATTTGTTATGTTAAATTTAGTGCCTCATAACATGCAGGAAAATTCAAGTACAACGCATTTCAAATTTTTTAACCGATATGACATATTATGATTGGTCAGATAATAATTAGGTCTATTTTAATATAATGTGGCTACACGTTAATTGGGAGAAAGAAAAAAAAAAGGACAAAAGATTAATATAAAAAGAAAATTATATAGTATAATAATTTACTGAAACACGCTATCTCTATCAATTATATAGGAAGAAAATTATAATGTATCAACTCATGATGCCAGCTACTTTGAAGTGAACAATTCACCTGATCAGATAAGAAATGCAGGTAATAGTACTGTATATTACTGGAGCACTCAATGCAGTTTTTGGACCTGAGCATCGGAAGGAACTAATTCGCTATATTTACAATCACCAGGTAATCCTTTTTTTTTTTTTTTTAAATACATAGTAATTTCGTCTGCAGAACTAATACATTTTGCATTGAGTGAATCAGATGTACGTGTGATGCTAAGGATGTTGTTTTTGTTTATTATTATTTATTCGTCTCGATGGTAATTAGAATGAAGACGGAGGTTGGGGCAAACACATTGAGGGTCCAAGCACGATGATTGGTTCCGCGGAGAGCTACGTTACTTTGAGGTTGTTGGGAGAGGATCCTGAGGATGGCGAGGATAATGCTGTAGCCAGTGGCAGAAAATGGATTCTTGATCACGGTGGCGTTTTGGGAATGCCATCTTGGGGAAAGTTTTGGCTAACGGTAAGAAAGCTACACGATCTTACCACGCATTAATTTTACGCGTTTAATTTATTTTTTCCCGGGAAAATGCTAAAAATTTTGGCCAAAATTCGTGTCACTGGTCTTTTGCGCTGTCGTTTGGTTTAGGTGCTTGGCGTGTATGAGTGGTCAGGCTGCAATCCACTGCCCCCGGAACTTTGGCTTTTGCCGAGAATGGTTTGCATTCATCCAGGTCAATTGGACAAAATCTGACATTCTTAATTGCAAAGTAGACTTGCTGTTTGTCATCGTAAAAAAAAATGTTTATCAACAACTTTAGTTCGCCAAATGAAGTGCAGGGAAAATGATCGCCTTAGCTCGTCTTATTTACTTGCCCATGTCCTACTTGTATGGGAAGAGATTCGTTGGTCCAATTACGGATTTGGTTCAATCACTAAGGCAAGAACTGTATAACGAGCCGTATCATGAAATAAACTGGAGTAAAGCTCGGAACACTGTCGCGAAGGTTTGTCTGAACTCAATTGGTTCAAAACATCTTGTACCATAACTTAGTTTCACCAAGCAAAATATTAACAAAGGTAAACAAAAAATGATATTTGAATTCCTGAATAAATTGTGCTTTTACAGGAGGATCTCTATTTTCCGCATCCTTTAGTCCAGGATGTGATCTGGGGATTTCTTTACCACGTTGCAGAGCCAATTCTAACGCGCTGGCCTTTTTCTATGCTAAGAGAAAAAGCGCTTAAAGTTGCTATTGAACACGTTCATTATGAGGATGCAGTTAGCAATTATCTTTCTGTTGCAAGTCAAGAGAAGGTAGCTTAGATCAAATTCTTATATATATATATGTGTGTGTGTGTGTGTGAGTGTGTGTGTGTGTTGTGTGCATATTCTAATCAAAAGTTTTAACAGTTAGAGCTTGTTCTGCAGATATTGAGTATGCTTGTTCGTTGGGTCGAAGATCCAAATTCAGAAGCATTCAAGTATCACCTTGCTAGAATTCCAGATTTCTTTTGGATTGCAGAAGATGGAGCCAAGTGTCAGGTTTCGATCTATATATCGATGTTATCCCTTGCTAGTCCTCTTCATAAACAAAATGAAAATTAACCCACAATATCTAAATCTATATATTTCACTGAAATACAAATTTACTTGTATTATATTGCAGGGTGTTGGTTCTCAAACGTGGGATGTAGCACTCGCAATTCAAGCGATTCTCTCATGCGGTCTAAATGAAGAGTACGGGCCAATACTTCGAAAAGCACACGAGTTCTTGAAGGGTTCGCAGGTTTGATGTTATTGACAAATATAACCTACCTCAATTGGCAGGTTAGTCCATGTATTACTACGTACTTACCGAACCAGGCACTCGTCGTTATGTACGCAGATTCGTGAGAATCATCCTGGAAATTTCACTCAAATGTATAGACATATATGTAAAGGTGGATGGACCTTTAATATGGGGGATCAAGGTTGGATAGTCTCTGATTGCAGCGCGGAAGCATTAAAGGTAGGACTTACTTACACATTCACGATTGCCCCATCTGGATCGTATGTTTGAATATTAAGTTTGAATATAAGTTTCAAAAAAAGATTGAATTGAATGATCAAATCGTAGATCCAAACGGGGCCGATATTATAAAAGTGGCCTTTTGTTTTTAAATTTGGCATTGTTCTGTTCACAGGCTGCACTTTTGCTCTCACAAATTTCACCAAAACTAGTTGGAGAGAAAATGGACCCAGACAAATTTTATGATGCAGTAAATATCTTGCTCTCCTATCAGGTAAGAACTTAGCAAATATTTTCTAAAGAAATATTTGTTTTCCGACATGCACTTTTTTCTCTTGGTAAGTGCATTAGTGATGATTCAATTTATAGGTTTTGGTTTTGGTTTTTTTTTTTTTAATTTTATTTTATTAATGCCTTAGCTTTCTGTATTGTGGTAAATCAGTCCCTGGGGGAAAACAAAGTTCGGCAGTTGACCCCCTTAATTTAAAAATGTGTTGCATTGACGATCTTTTTGATAACGTTTGTTAAATCCCTTGAACGTTGTGACATCGTCTGATGGGCATTCCTGGTCATTTTTTTTCTAAGAAAACAATAATAATTTTAAAAAAAAAAAAAAAAAAAAAAGACCACGGTGCCTCTTGTGATAACCTTGGGGATCCCATGGGATCTCGAATCCACAAGATCTTGACCTTGAAGAGGACACTTTCTTCGGCTTTTTCAAATTTTGATGGCCATTGAGATAGTTGGTGTTTTGGTGGTGAGGTACTTTGGCGGATCTAGTTGTGGGCCGGGTTCAGTAGTCCTTCTGATATAAGATTGATGACGGGCTGCATGATGAGAAAGATACATTCATTTTATAAAAACTGAAACAATTATCGGTATAAGATGATGTATTTTCTGAGTAATTGTTAAGTACTTTTTAAGTTTTGAAAATGAATTTCAATTATAAAGTTAAATGAAATCTAAGTTTCTTAATATGAACTTTTGGTTATTGGTAAATCCGCTTTAATGATCACTTAATTATATATGATATTTCAACTGCAGAGTACCGATGGCAGTATTTCTGGTTGGGAACCACAAAGAGCATACCGTTGGTTGGAGGTGACATTACATTGAATTGAAATAAGAGAAAATTGCTTGTTTGGTCCCTAAAATTTTTTCAAAGTTACAATTTGGTCCTCAACTTTTTTTTTTTTCTAAAAAGTTAAAAGCTGTCAACCCTTTAAAAGAGTGAAAAAAAAGGGTCATTTTTACTAACAAAAGGTTAATAGTGCGTTTGGTAAAATGGTTTGAGTTAAAATTTTTAAGTTTGAGTTGGTTGACTTTTTAAAAACTAGTTATAATTTTTATTGACTTTTCAAAAAAAGATAAAAACTGAGATCAAAAATTTGAGTTTGAGATGTAATGCCAAACACAAGCTAAAAATTAGGTTTAAAAAAAAAACAGATTATGTGTATGACAAATGTACGTAAGTTGAACATACATGAGTTGAACATGATATAATTATTTTCTATTAATTATCTTTAAATAGTATATCATGTGTGATACATATGATATTTTCTGTTAAATTTTTAGTGTCTATTAACAAAAAAGATTATTTTGCACCATATTAAATAGTTTAGGGAGGTTTTAGTCACAATAAAAAAGCTGGGGGCTGATTCAGAGGTTCCTAAAAAAATTAAGGATCAAACGAGTGATTTACCATTGAAATAATATACGCTTAATTGAAAATTAGGTTTTTATATACATAGAAGCAAACTATATATATAGTTTCTTTGTTTAAACTCAATGTATTTAATAACATTCAACGATGTTAAATATTAATTAATTCGCTGTTACTTGCAGTACTTAAATCCCACAGAGTTTCTTGCAGATACTATTACCGAGCGAGAGTAAGATTTTTGAATGATCATATTACATCAACATTTATTGATATATATATATATATATATGTAAATTGGTTATTTATATTTGCTATATTAAAATTGATTGATATATGCATGCTCTCATTTCAGCTACGTAGAATGCACCTCCTCAGTGATCCAGACTCTGGTCCTCTTTAGGAAATTATATCCGAACCATCGAAAAAAAGAAATAGATAATAGCATTTCAAAAGCAATAAGTTATATCAAGAATGTGCAAAACCCCGATGGTTCATGGTAAGTATGCACTTAAGCTAATATTACATTTAGACGTGTTTATCAAATCGTATAAAAATGCGATGAATTGATGGAAAGGTAAATGAGCAATAATTAAAATTGGTCGATTTTCTTTCTATTTATTTATGTATTTAGATGATATGTAGTACTCTGAAATATTCTAATTTGCTTTTTAGTATTGCTAATTTTAATAAGAGTAATTTTATCAATATAATTATATGTAAATATCATTTTCATATTTACATCCATTTCCTTTAATAATAAATAATCAATATCAAGAAAACATAGGGATTAACATCCACTTTTCTCATTCATTTTAATTTGCAGCCCTATAATATTCTCGACTTCATAGGTAAATACATGATTAGATTATAGGAAAGCAATAAATCACTTGTGATTCTCACTTTTTTCTCCTGTGTTTTCTACCTTCTTAGTTCTTGACAACCATGATATTTTTTCAATGTGTATGATGTTGATATATAATATACATTTCATATATATTTAGATTCCTCCAATATAATGATTTTGGTATGATAAAAGGATTGGTCGATGGGGAATTTGCTACACATACGCAGCATGGTTTGGAGTTGAGGCGTTGGTCGCCTGTGGGAGGACTTACAATAACAGCCATCTCTTGAGAAAAGCTTGTGAATTTCTATTGTCAAAGCAACTGCCAGATGGTGGTTGGGGTGAAAGTTATCTTTCAAGCCAAAATGAGGTATTATAGTTTGAAGCTCTACCAATTAATTCTGAATTTTATTTTATTTTTTACAATATTTTTATTGATGAAAGAGAGGACGATTTGTAATATCAATTAATTTGGAATGCTCCCACTAATACTATCTTTACATTATGATTCTTATTAAAAGTTTTCTTTACGAATTAACTAATTAAGACTAAGTTTTCTTTCCTATCCAAAAGACTAACTAAGACTAAGTTGGCTATATATATCTAGGTGCCACGGATAACCCCATTAACATTGTTTTCTATAATCATCGCAGATAAAGGGGAACGACTAGAGATATATATATTTCAAGATTTATTTATTTTTAGGGAAAATTAATTTCTTTCTTAAATGAAAATTGATGGATTTGAAACAGGTATACACTAATCTAGAAGGTAACCGTTCAACTGTATTCAACACTGCAATGGCATTGTTAGCTCTCATTGCTGCTGGCCAGGTGAGTGTATGCATAGATTGGGATGGAGCCACCCATAATTAAGTGGGTTTCTGCCTACAATGATTTTTTTTTTGTTCAATTTTATCTAAAAATATCTCACACTTTTCTTATTTTGTCCACACTGATTATCTCTATAAAACAACCCTAAAAACTTTATTATCTATTAAAACTATAGACTTAATCCACCACAATAAATACAATAAACAATTCTTTTAGTGTTCATAATCGACATACATATACATTTGAATAAGCGAAGTTTATTTCAAAAAAAAAAAAGAAAGAGAAAAAGATTAGGGTTAAAATTGACATATATGAATAAATATATCAATTTCATTTTTTTTTTATATATATGTAAGTAAAGAGCATAGAGCTTAATATAGGAGAGGTACTTTTCTAATTAATAGGCTCTAATCTTGCTCCATTTTTTTTATATGTACAAATTATATAATTAACGTTTCTTTCATTTCAGGCCGAGAGAGATCCGACCCCAATACATAGTGGAATAAGATTGTTGATAAACTCACAAATGGACGATGGTGACTTCCCTCAACAGGTTCTTTCTTTCTTTCTTTCTTTCTTTCTTTCTTTTTTTCTTTAATAAAGAAAATAAAAGTAGTAAACTAAAAAAATTTATATTTCTGAAATATATAATTTGCATAAGCGTTTTATGTCTTTTTTTTTTTTTACTCCATAAAAACTGTGTACCAAGATTTTGTTATTGACGAAGACACGCAATAAAAAATGCAGGAAGTGAATGGAGTATACATGAAGAACGGAGTACTAAACTTCGCAACGTATCGAAACATCTTTACTATTTGGGCTTTAGGCGAATATCGTCGACGGGTTCTATTTGCATAATAATTTACTACAAGAAAATATTCTTGTGTTGTGCCTGAAACAATTTACGTTTGTTTGTTTTTGTTTTTTCTTTTTTTGAACGAAACGGGTTACGTTTGTTGCCTATAAACACTCTGGTTTGGCATATATGATGATATTGTAAGATGGGAACATTGGCATCCAAAAACTCTTGATGATTATGTTAAACTTCAAATTAGGGTCACCCTTCAGGAGTGGAACCATCAATGGCCATCCTTGATGAACTTTTTTTTTTTTTTTAAATAACAATTTTGCTTTTAAAACTTTACATTATCTTTTTTTACTTTACTCCACTAAAAATTAATTATCCTGAGATAAATCCTCCTAAAATCTTTATCCTTTAATATGCGGCATCACTGAAACAATTGACACCGTAACCTCATTTTCGAGGAGATTTTGGATATTGTACCTGGAATTGAATAGATGTGGATCTTAATCCGATATCATTGATGCTCTCGAGAGATGGAGACCTTTTTTTTTTTTTGGGGTTAATTCCTGTAGAATAATATTGATGACGAAAAGAATATATACTATTAGAAATAGCATTATATGCATTGGATTGTAAAATAAAAAAATTATTAATTTTTCACATTCTTTTACTATAAATAAGTATTGGGATAAACAAAGGTATTGAATTTGGTCTAATATGAGATGAAATACAAATCTCAATTTTTTGAGGATTAACAATGAAATTAAATTCTAGTTATTATTGTGTCACAGATGCGCCATAATTGCGTTCGATTTTAAGAAAAGTCTTCATCTTTCGTTCAGCCATGTTTTATTTTATTATGAAGTTCCAATCAAGTCAAGAAATCGAGACCATTTAAGATTAGAGAGAATACCTGCATAATGACAGTAAAAACATATTCCTTTCATACAGATAACTGGGAGATTTATAATTTTTTTATTCAACCGAGTTTAGAAAGAAAATTGCATTCTATTATTTGAGGTAGGAACATACGAGCATTTTAAATTATTATCTCCTAGAAGCTAAACATCACAAGATTTAGACACACAAACATATTCGAATTGAAAAAACTTACTCAAACTGAGAAGCTCAATTGATATATACATATATATATTTCGTTTTTTTTTCCAATCTTAATCTATATGCCAAATAGGCTCTTTATATTCTACTTTTTTTTTTAAGTGATATGACATAATATGATTGATCAGATACTAGTTAGAAATATCTGATAAAATATGACTCATGGCTAGACATTAGTTGGGATATAAAAATTAGAAAGAAATAATAAAGAAAAAAAATTACATAATTTAACAATGTGCTAAAACGGACATATCTCTATCAATAATAGAGGAAGAAAGTTATAATGAATCAACACATGATGCCAGCTACTTTTGAAGTGACCAATTCATGATCTGATCAGATAAGAAAGGCAGGTAATAGTACTGTATGGTAGTTGAGCACTCAATGCAGTTTTTGGACCAGAGCATCAGAAGAAACTACTAATTAATCAAGAATATTTTTGTATTGAATCATGGTACAAGCTATAAGGACGATGATGTTCTGTTGGATATGGAAAGCACTTCAGCTATTACGATGAAGTCTGTGGATGCACATGAAATATAGAAGTGGCAGGATGTGTTATTAACGTCGATGGACCTCAGAATATGTACGTGTGAGGCCATCTATATTTAGTCTTCATGTGTCCAACTTTACTTGTTTTTAGGCACGTTATACCTGTGAATTTAATGTGTTGATTTTTTTTCTTTAAATTATATCTGTATTTTTTTTTTTTCATAAAATGAAACATAACAATTTGAAAAATAATAAGAAAAAAAAAATTGTTGAGACATATTTAAAAAGATTATTAAACATTGGGGCAAAATGAAAAGAGAAAAAAAGAAAAAGAAAAAACCGGTTTTTCCTTGTTTGAACAGTCTCCTAATTGTGAATTTGGCTTATCTTTGTTTTTAGATTTGTATATGACATTTTTAGAACAGAAGACAGGCCCGAGACTCAACAACAAATTCCCAAAATTCCTCTCCTAATACCTCAGGTGACATTAATCTCTCGATGACTTCCTAGATCAGTTTCTGTTGCTCCTTTTTTTTTTTTTTTTTGGTTCATTAGTTCTTGCTTAATATCAGTTAAAAAACAATCAGGTGCCGCAACAGAGAAGTGATTGGGAATGCGGTAACTTTGTTCTCTACTTCATCAAATTGTTCATGGACAGTGCTCCAGAGAATTTCAGCACGGAGGGTTTCCCTTATTTTGTATGTTTTTTTTTTTCTTTCTTTCTTTCTTTTTAATCCTGTTGATTGTTTGTTAACCTTATTTTGTTTGTGCTTTTTTTTTCTTTCTTTTAATCCTGTTGATTGTTTGTTCATTCGGTTCCTTGATCTACCGATAACTTGATATCATGTGTTATTGAAATTTTCCTTTGAATGAAACCGTGTAGATGAAGAGAAATTGGTTTAACCCCGAAGACTTGGACTGCTTTTGCGATGTAGTGCATTCTGGTGTCATTGCAACGCGATGTCCATAAGATCAAGCAGACAGTATGTGCATGTTTTGTAAAGTGGCTAAGCCAATTCTTTTGAATGACATCTTTAACGCACACGTTAGTTCGGTGACATACATTGGAAAATCTAGGATTAAGATGTGTTAATTGTAAATTAAAGATATATTTAGGAATGAAAGTCATGATCTTTTGAATCCGTTTTCACTGTTTAGTGTAAGAGCCGTTCTTTTTCAAGACAGCAATGGAAAAGAATTCAGCAGTAGTTCAATGCATCCAAAGTTTGTAATTGTACCAAATGTGGATAAATGCTGGTGCTTACCTTCTAACATTAAGCAACAAACTTCAGTAGATAACGGCAAAAGAATTTAAAGGAGCAGCATAAATTTTCTTATAGCAATACAAGAGGGTAAACAACAAGGGGCTGTGGACATAACCTAGTGGGGATTTTACACTTACTTCCCTTATATGGTGCATAATTTAAATCCTTCGTCCCAAGTAAAAAAAAAAAAAAAAAGGGTAAGGTAAACAATAAGATGCATTCTAGTAGTATGCACAACATGGTTAAGTGACCGTCTTACCTTGTCGGAAATGATCACAGCAAGATGACCGGGAGAAGTGCAGAGAAACACTACGATTGTTTGGCATTCTATAAGATTTTAAGTGTCGATAGATCGTCGAGGTTCTTACCAATAGGCTAATACTAAAGCCGTAATAGAAGTCGGCCATTAACCTTGCCAAATATCATATTTGTTTTAGCTCATGTGCGACAAAGAATGAGTTCCTGTAAAATAGCAGAATTCCGAGTACAAAACAACCAATAGTTCCTTGGTTCAAAACCTAGCAACCTGTAATGGGAATTGAATGTGGGAAGAACCTTAATCCAATAAGGTCCCAACCCAAAGATGGAAAAACACTACTCTATGTTGCATCTGCAAAACGAAACACAAACAAATTCTAAGCAGTTCGCACTTCATTTCGGAGATCAGGAGATCTAACTACTCATTTCTGTGCGGTTTAAAATGGATTGATTTCCAAATACTTTATTCCCAACTCAATATGGAAGTTCTACATCAAAATGATCCCAGTTATTGTCTTTGTCGTCGTCCTTCTTCGTATTACTGGTTTCCTGCTTGCCCTTAGTTGGAGCTTTCGATTGCGCGACCCTGACATTGAGCAACAACAAAAGGATTCAGATATTCATATCCTATGAATGGACCAGGTTTCTTCAAAACAGAAAATGAGCAAAGATCAAAGTATAATCTCATGATTAAGTTAGTATAACTGAAAAGCTGGACTCTCAAGAAACTCTCAAAGATCAAAATAAAGGCCATTTCTTTAATTTCTTCTTTAAAAAATCAAGAGCAACAAGAAGAAATCTTTGTAATAAAAAGAAAAGCAAAAGCATCAAAATAGTTGGGATGTTGAAGAAACATATATTAGACAAACCATCCATACATGCGTACATATATATGTGTACATACATGCACACACACGTGTGTATGTACGAACTTTTTTCTGATCCAAGGATTGTTCTCTGTATCTAGGTTTTAACCATAGCCAAGAAAGCTCAAAATCTCAACTTTGACCATTACGCTTTTGCAGGACTCATACTCCTTGGAAGAACCAAATGTATATGTGTGTACACATATACACACACTTCAGCTACTATGTCATTATCCTGATTTTGGGAAATTAAACAAACTCTATAAAACCTAAACAATCTCAAACGAGAAACATAGGGGAAGTTGCAATTTTTCCTCCCCAAAAGTTTCTCGAGAAACAAACAGAAATAATAATTTAAAAAAAAAAAAAAGAGACAGAGACAGAGAGAAAAATCAGAAACCTCTTGCGATTTCTCCTAGCAGCTTCTCTAGATTTCCTCTTGCGCTTGTCGTGGGTGTTCTCGAAGAACCTCCTTCTCCGGCACTCTTGCAAGACACCGGCCCTGAAGACCTCCTTCCTGAAGCGATTCAGAAGCCTCTCTTCGGGCTCGTTCTCCTCCGCGATCACCTGCACGTTGTACGCCGACTTGAAGAACAGACTGTTCGAGTTCGCCGCCGACGGGAAAACCACGGCGGCGATGGAAGGAGAAGTGGGGCCCAAGGTGGTGGCCGGCGGGGCCCTCGCGGAGGCGACCTTGGGGAGAGAGATGATGCTCGCGGCGGCGACGGCGATGTTGAGGGGAGGAGAGAATTGAGGAAGTTGCGGAGAGAAAGAGACGAAGTAGCTGCGCCGGCCATGGCTGGTGTTTGTTCGGTTTGTTGGTGGCAAAAGCAAAACCTGGGCTTTCATTTTCTAACAAGCTTGTTTAACAAACGACAATGTTTCCTCAAAACGACACAACGGGAAAAGGGTGTATTTGTAACTTTGATCCCCAACCTTTAGGATGTTTAGGAACCCCGAGTGTGGGATTCGAATTTAGAAGGGAATTTGCTGCTCCTTAAATTTGTTATCACCCTTTAGTAATTAATCTTTTAAAATTTTTAATTTTGATGATTTATTTTATGAACTTGTTAAATTATACAAAGTACTTTGTATGACTTTAATATCTGTTAAATTAATCACAAAAAACTCAGATATATTTAAACAAAAAAAACAAAAGAAAATTCATTTAAATTTGATCATATGAGAAATTCGACTAAGAAAAAATTGATTCCACATAAATTTTTTTAAACCATCACAAAATCCACGATCGTCTTGTGACATATAACGATGACTTTTTTTTCGTGGAAAGTACTTCCTACTGCACCTTTTCTGGTTGGCATGGCACAATTGAAGATAGTTTCTTGGAAAAATTGTGGTCAAATGTTGAACTTTTTCTAGGATATCAAATGTCCTTACAAAAAAAAAAAAACAAAAATATTTTTAACTGAAAATAATGTCCTTGCCGAAGTAACAATTTCTTCTTCAAATATTATCCATAAATCATTAAAAAAAAATCATCAACACAACTCTAACAATCATCAAAAGATATATATATATATATATATATATATATTACGAATCCTCCTAATCACTGATATGTAACTAACACATAATACTTCATATAAATAAAATAAATAAAAATAAAAAAGCTCTTATATGAATCCAAACATAAAACTCAAATAAAAAAAAAATCTATCAAACTCCAGATCTAAACACAACCAAATTAACAGCAAAAACAATAAATTAATCCTAAAAGTGTTCGTGTCCGGTAGTCATGGTGGCAGCTGACGATGTAATGGGGTAATAGAGGCGATGATGGGCATGGTCGTGGGAGTCTTGGCGGCGACAGTGGAAGGGGTGAATGCAATGGCAAAGGGAGGGGGTGCCCCCCTAGCTTTTTTCTTTTTTAATTTTAATATAGTAGGTTTTTGTTTTAAATTTAATATAGTATGTATACGTATAAATTAGTCTTCACACTATTAAATATTTTAAAGAGATTTTATTTGCACCTATAATATTGATAGATATCCCCACAAAATCAACAAAGATTTTTAATATGTTTTTACCCTATAAGAAAATTACCTTAAAATCATTAAAAATACTCATATCCCCACATACATATAAATAAAAATATTTTTTAATAAAATATTTAAGATACATCACATTAACCATAAATGGAAATAATATTTAAAAAAATCCTAAGAAATTGTTCTAAATTGTTCTAAACTTTAAATTCCTCTTCATCAATTTTTTTTTTAAGAAATTTTTATAACTATACAAAAACTTTCAATGGATGATTCAAGTGAAATAAAAAAAAATGTGTCTCTTGAAGAGTCAACAGTTATTGAAATATGTATTTTTTATTTTTTAATTTGATAGTCTTATGCATTTTTTTTCTTTTAGTATTTCAAAATGATTCCTTGTGGTTTTTTATATGATTAATATTTTTATTTCTTTTTTTACTATGTTCGTTTACATGATTTTATATTTATGTAGTTTTTTTAAATATAAGTATGACATTTCTTGATTTTTTTTGAATTTTTCTTCTTTACTATTTTTTCTCCTTTTGGTTATGAAAATATATCTTTTTTTTCTTATTTAGATTTGTTATTTTATTTTTAACAAAATAATTAAATATAAAATAAAAGTGGGTATATGAGAGGGTTATATATGATATTATATAAAAAGTATCTATAAAAAGACATATTTATTACGTTTATATTAGAAAATATTTATTATTTGGAGATATTTATTAATATTATGGGTGCAAATATAATCACCCATATTTATTAGGAAAATAATTAGATTTTAAGAAATAAAATTTATTAAAAATATAAATATTAGTGAGCTTAATGGCTTGATGGAAAAAAAAAAAATTTAGCCCCCCTGCCAATAAATTCAAACTCCATCACTAGGTGAATGAGTAAGGAGTGAGGAAGAGAAAGGGAATGGAAGGAAGAAACAGAGGAAATTCAAAGAGAGTGGAGATTTCAATATTTTTAGTTTGAAACTTTAGAAAGGGATGGAAGAAACTAGAGAGAGAATTTCAGAGAGTGAGGTTTTTGGAGAAGAAAACAAGAGAGTATTCCAAATTATAGAAAGATGAGTGAAAATTTTAAAACTTACGACCAAAAGATGTGACAAAGTTATTTTCCCTCCGTGGTACTGAAAACCATGACTTGGGAAATTAAAATTTGGAAAACAGAATACATGTTTGTAGTTGGAAATTTATATGTTATCCATATGCTGACTTCCACAGATCCACATATAGAGCGGTGAACCATGCCTGTTTGAGACCTAACACTTATTCTTTTTTCAAAAAAAAAAAAAAGAAAAAAGGTCGATAGTTTCAATAGGTATTGGATGAGCACATACTGATGGGATATGAATTTTATCACCATATTTCATTAATAGGTAGTAAATTTTAGGGCCCGTTTATGAGAGGTTTTAGAGATGTAGTTTTATAGATATTTAAACTAAAATTTTAGAAATATGTGTTTGGTCTAAAAAAACTGGTTGGAGTAAAAAACGTAAAAACTTAAAATGTGTTTGGAAAAAAAAATACTAATGTAAATATTATTTTATTCATCTCGAAATTTATATATTCTAAAATAAATCATTTTATTTAGACTTAAAATAACAAAATTATGAACTTTTAAAATTCGAGTTTACTGTAGATATTTGGATTTATAAATAACAAAAAGTAAGTTTTATTTGAGAAAAAAAAAGTTTAAAAATTAGATGTCAAAAGTCAAATGTACCTATAAATAGATTCTCGGACTTCAAAAACAAGCATCACATAATCTTTTTAGCAAACAATAAGACTATGTTTGGGGACACCTTTAGAAACACTATTTTCAAAAGTTATTTTGTGATTTTCCTCGGATTACTATTTATTTTTTAAAATATTTTAAAAAATTTAAATTTTAAAAGTTCTTTATTTTATTATTTTAAATTGAAATATGATGATTCTTTTTTTCAAATTATATAAAATTTTAAAATAAAATAAATAATATCCAAATAATTTATTTTCATTAAATATATATTTCTAAAATATATATCATCTTTAATCTTTAAAATATCGGCTTCAAATCTTATATATATGCTAAAAGGATATAAAGTTACTATTCATACACGGTAGAATTACGTTTTTGCTCCTCTAAGCATGGTTGCCGATTTGTATGCCTACAATGTTTTTACTTTTTTACCCCCCCCAAACCCTAATTTTGTTTTCTCTCATCATTTGTTTTCTTTGTCTTTTTCTCTTTCTCTTTCGACCTTTTTTCCCCCTCTCTCTCTGTTTTCTGTGCATGTCTCTCTCTCTCTCTTTTCTTTGGTCTTTTCTTTCTCTTTTCAATCATCTTCCTCGTGTCTCTCTCTCTCTACATTTTTTTTGGGCTTTTTTTTCCCTCCTTTCTCTCTCACTCTAGAATGCACTATAAACCATGACGTACATATATGTCCAATTCATCTTGATTGATGAGAGATGAACATATATATCACATATGTTTGCCACCGTTGACTAGTGGGCCCACATGCTGCATTTGAAAAAAATTTTGGAGCCTGCCTAAGAAGTGTGGTACATTCCGTACAGGATAACAAGCACCGTTTCTTTTTTTTCATTTTCTTTTTCTGAGAAAAAAGTTGGACAATTAGATTACTGACCTTAGTACATTTTTCTTTAAAAATTAAAAAATTAAAAAAAATTAAAAAAGAAAATAAATTATAGAAGATCTATAAAAATTAAAAAAAAAAAAAAAGAGAAAGATAAGAAAGCAATTCTATATAAGATAAACAAATTTAAACTAACTTGAATACATTTAAAGTTCTTTTCTTTTCAATTACGAAGATTACATACAATTTTCTTTTTTGAATCAGTAATTATATTTTATTCAGTTTCTCCGATATATCTCAAGATCTTGACATCATAATCTTTACTTTTTGTTGAATAAATGTATAATTGTCGAGTTTTTTTTTTCTCGTAACATGTCATTCATGGTATTTAAAACCTTTTCAACATCAATAGGTGAAAATGGTACAGAAATAATTTGATTTTTGTTTTTAAGTTTTTATAATGAGTGTGAATTATCATGGTATATTTTCTTTATATGTCATCGAATGAACTTTTTAGAAGCTGATAAAAAATATTTGATAAAGGTGTATTAGATGATCTTATTGATCGATGACTAACACACCATCTTAACTCTATTGAAAATGTCAACATTATATTATATAATATACTAAAGGGATGCAAGTTATTGTTCATGCACAGTAAATTTACTATTTTACCTTTTAAGTTTGTTCTTCCTGCCTTTCCAGCACACCCGAATACCCAGTTTGTAGAAAACTGAGAACTCTCTCTCTCTCTCTCTCTCTCTCTCTCTCTCCTCTCTCCTCTCTCCTCTCTTGCTCTTCTTTCTGTGTGTGTTGTGTTTTCTCTCTGATAAAGGAATCGAATAGGTGCTTATAAGAGACAAAGATTACTAGGCAAAATTATTCTACTCTAATTACTTTATTGTCCATGCTTTATTTCAAGTGAATGAAACACTTTTTTTTTATTTTCTTTTCTTTTTTACACCGGACAAATTCTCTGATTTCCTTGCTTTTCTTATTTATTTATTTGTTAATATTCTTTTTTTTTTAAGTAGTTTCGTTGTTTTAATTCTTTATTAAAATAATGTAGACTTAACTTATTTGTCTGTATTTTTTTAATGTCTCTGGGATAATAAAGAATGTTCTTTTGAGGAATTGGCACAAATATTATTATTAATGTGGTTAAATACTTATCTTCCTTGTGGCGTGAGGTTAATAATGATTAAAAAAGTGAATATAAGACTTTATGGTCATTTAAGAAACATTTTTTTTTATTTATGTTGCGATTATAATTATCTTCATTTTTATGACCTACACATTAATGTGAAGTTGTTGAAGTGTTTTTCATAAATGCCTCATCCTCTCTTTTTATTTTTTTTAAATTTAAAA
The DNA here is from genome assembly GCA_025413025.1 of Ficus hispida. NCBI lineage: Eukaryota > Viridiplantae > Streptophyta > Magnoliopsida > Rosales > Moraceae > Ficus > Ficus hispida. Next base: position 4,262,254 of record CM046366.1, read on the forward strand.
TGAACGACAAATTAAAGCATAGTAAAATTGTTTGGGCAATACAGCAATTAATAAAAATATAGAAAATTTATGGTTATCATTTTTTTTTTTTGGGTTCAAAAGCAAATAATAGTTATCTAAGACTTACAACATACTTTTTATTAATATATGATTTGGACATCGTTAATGTTGTTCGAATGCATATATTTATCTAGGTGAATAAAAAAGAAAGAGAGAAGATGGTCTATAAATAACATTGTAAAATTTGCATTTCTTATGTCAATAATTATAGGTTGTCAACCTCAAAATATACACAAGTTATCCTATTTACTTTTGCTGGTTAAAAGAAGAGAAACAAAAACTATGATTTTTTACATCACCATACATAGTACATATATTATACTCGTATATTTCTAAACGGAGTCTAAATATTACACATATCTTGTCTCAAATCTGAGATATAATAAAGCGAAGTTGTAAATGCAAACTCCTTACCGTTTTTTTGACATCTAAAAAAGGTGTAATTTGTAAACTCGTTCAGAGTTCGATCACAGTTGTCATTTGGATTATCCCAAGTGGCTGCTTTTTCCTCTCTGTTTACGAAAAAGATTTTGGATGGCCCACTTGTATGACTAAAGGTCTGCACTGCAGCCAAAGACTTGTCTTTCCCAAGAAGATGTTTGTCGAGCTCTTGGGAGGCTCAATTCCGATGTCCCCCGTTAATTAGTCGGGGAAAAAAAATCCCCTATTAATTAATATATGTTTGATAAAATAATTTGAGTTAAAATTTTTAAGTTTAAGTTGGTTTATTTTTTAAAAATTAATTATAAATTTTATTAATTTTTTTAAAAAAAGATAAAAATTAAGATGAAAAAGTACAATTTAATTGGAGTTAAACTTATTCTGCAAACGTGGGCTTAATATTTGCTTTTATTTGGTGCAAAGCAAATCGATAAATTAAGACTGGTTTGATATTTAAGTTTGGATAAAAGTGCGACAAAGTTTTTTTATATATTTTATTAATAAAATTTATTTTTAAATTATTCAGATATAATTAAATAGTTGATATATTATTTTTATATGGTAATTATTATGTATTTTATCTTACAGTAGTATTTGATTAATAAATGAAAAAATAATTTGAAAAAAATCCAACTTTTTTTTCTGATGCCGGTGACAGACCCCCCACGTCGGCATCGACCCAGTCCCTCCCCCCTCCCCCCAGACGCTGGTGATGGACCCCCCTCCCCTCTGATACTGACCAGCCTAATCCCCCCCCCCTCAACCAGCATAGGCGCCCCCCCTCCCCGATGCTATGACCCCCTCCCCCACCCCCGCGCGAGCTCGAGCCTAGGCGTGCCCTACCCCTCAACGCCGGTGATGCTCCCCCTTACCAGATCTGCTCCCTCCCCAGATGCCAACCAGCCCACTCCCTCCCTCTTTCCCAACCCTGACAACGTAAATCTCCCCTCCCCCCTCATCCCAACCTTCCATCACCGGTGGATTTTTCTAAAATTATTTTTTTATTTTTAATTTATTAGTTAAATACTACTGTAACGTAAAATATATGATAATTACCGTATATAAGTAACATATCAACCATTTGATTATATATGAACAGTTTAAAAATGAACTCTATCGATAAGGTATATAATAGGGGCTTTACTGCAGTTTTACCCTTTAAGTTTAATTTTAATTAAATCATATTTTTTATCTTAATTTTTATCCTTTTTTTAAAGTCAATAAAATTAAAACTAATTTTTTAAAAGTTAACTAATTTTAATTTAAAATTTTCATATCTAAATGACGAACCAAACGCAAGCTAAACTTTGATACTGCTTCTCTCTCTATTCATGGAATTTTTTTTTCTTGTTACTCTCTATTCATGGAATAGTAATTAACGATTAACGTCACCCTTCAAACATCGTTAAACATATATGTTCAATGATGGTTTTCGGAAATTTTCCATGTTGTGCTTTTTCAATAGAAGATTTTATGACGATTTTTATTTGGAGATTTTAAAACCATCACGAGAGGCTAACGTTCAATGATTGTTTTCAAAAATCTCCATGCCATTTCCTTATTATTATTATTTTTAAACAACGGTTTTTAAAGGAATCGTAGTCCAATTTTTGTTGGTTATTGGTTTGTTTGATTCATTAATTCTAATTTAAAATTTTCAATTTAGTTTTAGTTTTTTTTTTGAAAAATTAAATATAAAAATTTCAACTCAAGTCGACCAATCAATTGAGGACTTTATTTACAAGTTGTTGTAGTGTACCAGATCCACCTGCAATTTTTTTTAACAAAAAAATGACAACTTTGAAATCAAGATTACTCTAAAAACAATTTCAACGAAAATCAAAATTAATCAAATAACTGACGATCGAACACAAAATAATTAACAATTGTTTTTACATAACAAATATCAATGAGGAACATAACCTGAGATAAGACACATACATATGAGTGAACAAGATCAGAGAAAATTTATATTTTTGTTGACATCTTATAACTAAGCTTGCGTTTGGTTCGCAAGTTGGAGATAAAATTTTGAAGTTGGAGTTGGCCGACTTTTTAAAAACTAGTTATAATTTTATTGATTTTTCAGATAAATTAAAAAATTGAGATGAAAAAGTATAGTTTAGTTATAGTTAAACTTAAATGTCAAATAAAGCCTAAGAAATCATAACTTCATAGTCACTCCTCAATCTCTTTCTCTTATATCATGTTTGGTAAGAGGGATAGAAAATAGAAAGGAATTAGGAGGAGTCAATTAGTAAAATGACTGAATAAAAAAAAATTATTCATCAAATAATCTTCTAAAAAATTTTATTAATAAATGATTTTGAAATGATTGAAAACACTAAGAACAATTTTAGTAAGTCGTTTTAGTGTTAAAATGAAATAAAAGTTATTTCACTAATTTTAATTTTTAATATTGTCACTTTGACAAATTTCTCAAGAAGGAAAAAAGTAAAATACGTAAGTGAGAGAAATAAATAGGTAGAGAGGGATTTTCGTTTATGTTGTTTGATAAAAGAGAAAAAAAAATAGAAAATAAAATATCAAATCTAATTGATTTTATAATTATACCCTTATCTATTAGAAGCTTTAAAGAACAAAATAGTTATTTTACCTCACATTTTTCTTTGTCAAACTTTTTCCCCTCATATTTTATTTCCAACGATGGAAGATTTAAATTAAGTTGGGTTCTATAACAATTAAAATCATATTTTCCTCTCTGAAATCGATCTTTTAATTTCCTTTATCTCTTTTTTTTTTTTTTTCCACTCTACCAAACATATATCATTAACGAGAAGTGGGCAGTTGTGCTCGGTCTATTATTCTATTAATATTCTCTAATAAAAGTTATCGTAATTTCCACTTAAAAAAAAAAAGACAAAACTATCGTAATTATGATTACAGATATAATCTAATAGTAATCTCACGTCTACCTCTATTATAATGTGTAGAGTTCAATTCCCCAACTTAAATTAAAAAATATATATATATATATCATAGTCAAGAAGTTTTTTTATCCACTAATATCAAATAAACATGTTCTTCCTCAAAAAGGAATAAAACTCCAAATATTATTGATATTTCTTTGTATAATTTATAAAAACTATAGATCAAGGCTTTGTTTGGTATATTAGTTAAACTATAACTAAACTGTATTTTTTTTTGTAGGATTTTTGTTTTTTTCTGAGAAGTCAACAAAAATTATAACTAGTTTTTAAAAGGTCCATCAACTTTAACTTAAAAATTTTAACTCCAACTAACGATCCAAATGGATACTAAGTGAAAATATCTAACTATACACAGAGGACATGTGCCTTATAATAGTTTTTTTTAGAAAAATGAACAAACCTATATTTGGTAGAGTGAAAAAGTGAGAGTAAGGAAATTGGAGGAGGGATTTGGAAAGGAAAAGGGAATCCTAAGTTGTTTGGTCAAGCGGAAATTGAGAAGGAAAAAAATTATAAGATTCACGAGCTCACCAATTTTTAATCCCTTCAACTTTGAAAGAAAAGTTGACGGAAAATTTTAACAAAGCAAATGAAGTGTAAAATCACTCTTTTGACCTTAATATTATATCATTTTCTAATTTATATGAGTGTATAATTATAAAGTATATTAGATGAGATATTTTCTTTTATGCTATCTTTTTTTTTTCTATCAGACAACATGAAAAATAATTTTTATTCTTATTTTTTATTTCCCTTATTTAGAAATTTTACTCTTAATTCCTTTATATTTTGCATCCCTCTTACCAAACATGGCAGAAAATATTCTAATATAAAGGACAATGTTTATAAATATGATTAAATGGTTAAGATTTAATATCAATGAAGACGTAAAAGAATTGATACGGTCTCTACCACACGCCTTCATATTCTGTCGATGTGGTTCTCCTTTTCTTGTACTAAACGAATGATCTCTTTAATTTCAGTTTTCTTGGATTTTTTGGGTTTAAAAAGATTGGCCAAAAGTTTGAAAGAAGAAAGAAACAGTATAAAACATGGAGGATCTTATTTTATTTCTGTTTTCTTGAATTTTTTGGATTTAACAAAGATTGGTTGAAAGTTTAAAAGAAGAAGAAGAGTAAAACACACGAAGTATCTTATTTTATTTCTATCTTCTTGAATTTTTTTGTATTTAATAAAGATTGTTCAAAAGTTTGAAAGAAGAAAGAAAGAGTAAAAAACATGAAGGATCTTATTTTATTTTTATTTTCTTGGATTTAAATAAGATTGTTCAAAAGTTTGAAAGAAGAAAAAAAGATTAAAAATCCGTTCATCAGATTAAAAAGATTTTTTTTGTAGTTGACGTGGCGGAAGTTTGTTGGAACATTGTAAACCACATTCCCAGAAAGGCTAGCTTGACACAGACAGCTTGTCAACGAGTCATAGCTTAGTGCTTAGTGCTTAGTACGTAGTGCGTACTAATAATAATAATCGTCTTACGTTTTCGGCAAAAATAAATAAATAAATAATAAGTAATAAACAATAATAATATTATAGATTATATTTTTTTAAGGAGAAATTTTATTAAACTCATAAAAAAGTGATAATTCTATAAAATATAATTATTTTATCTCTTTTATGTATGTAAATTGATTATGTTCTTGAATATTTTATTAAAATTTAGGTTATTTTAGTTTAATTTTGAAGAATTTTAATTTTAATAGTTTATTTTGATTTTGCTTAATTTTATTTAATTTAGTTTAACTAGTCTAATATTAATTTTAATACGTTGTTAATAATTTATCCCTCAAAGAAAGAGAAGAGAAAATGAAGAAGAAAAAGAAAAAAAATAGAAAAATAGAAACATAGAAAAAAAAAAAAGCAAAAAAAAAAAAGGTAGTGTAGGATTTTTAGGTTTATGATTTAGTTTTTATTTTTAGTTTTAGGTTTTATTTTCAATAATTTCAAGGGAGATAGCTTTTGATGAGCAAAGAGGAGAAGGTGAAATTTTGGAGAAAGCTTGAAGGACTGTGAGAACATCCTTGGGATGTTTTATTCTCATATTCTATCTCTTTTATTTTTATAATTTGATAATGCTTGAACCATTGATTTGTTTAATGTTGTGTTTAATTTCCTTATGGGTAATATCTAGTTTGTTAGTTCTAAAGGAGCTCTACTTGAACTATGTTTTGATGATATGGCTAATTGTTTCTCCAATTTTATTTCAATTCATTTGTTTTCTCTATGTTTAATGCCTCTAGTATATTTTTACAAATAAGTTGGTTGATTTTGATGTGTGGAATTGACACTTGGGAAAGGGAATTTCATAGGTCGGATTTGAGATATACAACCTAAGTAATATTGAGTTCGGGAGGCTGGTAATACTTGGATAATTGCATTTATGGCTTGATCTTAATGAATGTTTGTGCATTTTAGTTTATAGGAATGCTGATTTTAGGTGTTTATGCATATTATCTCATTTAATACTAGGGAGAGGCAGTGAGGTTAATTTTGAGCTCTTGATTAATGAATTGATTGAGACTAATTAGCAATTTCTAAATATGAAGAACATGGGAAAGATGGAGTGAAGTCAAATCTCTAGAATCTTGTTTGTTTGTATCTTTTTATCCCTTCAGTTTTGTTTGATCATTTTGTTTACTTTATTTATTTTAATTTGCATTTTCATTATTTTTAAATTGGTCGTCAAATAATCTTAGCATTAACGAATTTTTATAATTAACTTAAAATTAAAAGTAATCCTCGTAAGTTCGACAACCTCACTTATCACTTTATTACTTGTGCGACTCGTACACTGACGAGATTTAACGCAACAAAGAGATACAAAAATATTAAACATAAGAAACCTCGTATTATATGAGATAAAACCCTCAACAAGAATCGATCCTCAAGTAAAATATGATGACAGTCAAAGGGAAAAATGTATATTTGATGCCCGATAATGAATATATACCTCGGCACATTGAATTCGAATACATATATAGCTATTTCTGACCAACAATCTATGAAATTTCTCAATCAATTAAAGGCAAAGTCTCAGTAATACTAGTACCACCACTAACTTCATATAAAATTAACTCTAGTGGAATCAAAATACCGTCAAGACTGAGATTTGACGGATAAACAACTAACTCACAAGATGCAGAAATCACCTGAGTTATTATAAATAATGAAAAGAAATAAAATACCTAAAGAAAGATGACGAGAACATCCTTGTTATTACACACAAACTTATATATATAAAAAAAAAAAAACAATCACACAGAAAAGAGCTCTTGCCGATAAACGAACCAATTACTTGTAATCAAATTGTTACTTCAACTTTTCAACTAGGAAAATTAATTTCGTCACATAACATCAAGATTACACCGAGTTAAAGAATATAGACATTTCATATTGTTTATTAATAAAAAGTTTTCATAATTTTCAATTAAAAAAACTATCGTAATTTTGATTGTATGCATAATCTAATAGTAATCTTATGTCTAACTCTATCATAAGATATAGAGTTCAAATCCCCAACTTATATTAAAAAATATATCATAGTTAAGAAATTTTTTTACCTAGTAACATCAAATAAATATTTTCTTCCTCACAAAGTAACAAAACTCCAAATTTTATTGATATTTCTTTGTATTATTTATAAAAACTATAAATTAAGAAAAAATATCTAACCATACACAGAAGACACGTGGCTTATATTAGTTTTTCTAGAAAAATAATAAGCCTATGTTTGGTAGAGTGAAAAAGGGAGAATAAGGAAATTGGAGGAGGGATTTGGAAAGGAAAAGGGAATCTTAAGTTGTTTGGTCCAGAGGAAATTGAGAAGAAAAGAAATTGTAAGATTCACGAGCTCATCAATTTTGAATCCTTCTAACTTTAAAAAGAAAAGTGGATGAAAAATTTTGAAAAAACAAATGAAGTGTAAAATCACTATTTTGACCTTAATATTTCATCATCTTCTAATTTATATGAGTGTATAATTATAAAGTTCATTAGATGAGATATTTTCTTTTATGCTACCTTTTTTTTTTCTATTAGACAACATGAAAGATAACTTTCATTCTTATTTTTAATTTCTCTCATTTAGAAATTTTACTCTTAATTGCTTTATATTTTGCATCCCTCTTACCAAACATGACATAAAATATTCTAATATAAAGGACAATGACTTTTTCCGTTTATAGATATGATTACATGGTTGAGATTTAATATCAATAAAGATTAAAAGAATTGATACGGTCTCTACCATACGCCTTCATATTCTGTCGATGTGGTTCTCCTTTTCTTATACTAAACGAATGATCTCTTTAATTTCAGTTTTCTTGGATTTTTTGGGTTTAACAAGATTGGCCAAAAGTTTGAAAGAAGAAAGAAACAGTATAAAACAAGGAGGATCTTATTTTATTTCTGTTTTCTTGAATTTTTTGGATTTAACAAAGATTGGTTGAAAGTTTAAAAGAAGAAAGAAGAGTAAAACACACGAAATATCTTATTTTATTTCTATTTTCTTGGATTTTTTTGTATTTGATAAAGATTGTTCAAAAGTTTGAAAGAAGAAAGAAAGAGTAAAAAACACGAAGGATCTTATTTTATTTTTATTTTCTTGGATTTTTTGGATTTAAATAAGATTGTTCAAAAGTTTGAAAGAAGAAAAAAAGATTAAAAATCCAATCATCAGATTAAAAAGTTTTTTTTTTTTATGGTTGACGTGGCGGATGTTAGTTGGAACAGTGTAAACCACATTTCCAGAAAGGCTTGACACAGACAGCTTGTCCACGAGTCATAGCTTAGTGCTTAGTGCTTACTAATAAAAATAATCATCTTAAGTTTTGGGCAAAATTAAATAAATAAATGATAAGTAATAAACAATAATAATATAATAGATTATATTTTTTTAAGAGAAAATTTCATTAAACTCATAAAAAAATGATAACTTTATAAAATATAGTTATTTTATCTCTTTTATGTATGTAAATTGATTATGTTCTTGAATATTTTAATAAAATTAAGGTTATTTTAGTTTAATTTTGAAGAATTTTAATTTTAATAGTTTATTTTGATTTTGCTTAATTTTATTAATTTAGTTAAACTAGTCTAATATAAATTTTAATATGTTGTTAATAATTTATCCCTCAAAGAAGGAGGAGAGAAAATGAAGAAGAAAAAGAAAAAAAAAAATAGAAACATAGAAACATAGAAAAACAAAAAGAGAAAAAAAATAGTGGTGTAGGATTTTTAGGTTTGTGATTTAGTTTTTATTTTTAGTTTTAGGTTTTATTTTCAATAATTTCAAGGAAGATAGCTTTTGATGAGCAAAGAGGATAAGGTGGAATTTTGGGGAAAGTTTGAAGGACTGTGAGAACATCCAAGGGATTTTTTATTCTTATATTCTATCTTTTTTAATTTTGTAATTTGATAATGCTTGAACCATTGATTTGCTTAATGTTGTGTTTAATTTCCTTATAGGTATTATTTAGTTTGTTAGTTCTAAAGGAGCTCTACTTGAACTATATTTTGATGATTTGGTTAATTGTTTCACCAATTTCATTTCAATATAATTCATTTGTTTTCTCTATGCATAATGCCTCTTGTTTATTTTTCCAAATAAGTTGGTTGATTTTGATGTGTGGAATTGGCACTTGGGAAAGGGAATTTCATATGTCAGATTTGAGATATACAACCTAAACTTAAATAATATTGAGTTCGGGAGGCAGATAATACTTAGATAATTGCATTTATGGCGTGATCTTAATGAATTTTTGTGCATTTTAGTTTATATATAGGAATGTCGATTTTAGGTGTTTATGTATATTATCTCATTTAACACTAGGGAGAGATAGTGAGGTTAATTTTGAGCCCTTGATTAATGAATTGATTGAGACTAATTAGTAATTTCTAAATATGAAGAACATGGGAAAGATGGAGTAAAGTCAAATCCCTATAACTTTGTTTGTTTGTATCTTTTTATCCCTTCAGTTTTGTTTGATCATTTTGTTTACTTTATTTATTTTAATTTGCATTTTCATTCTTTTTAAATCGGTCGTTCAAATAATCTTAGCGTTAACGAATTTTTGTAATTAACTTAAAATTAAAAACAATTCTCGTGAGATCGATAACCTTACTTATCACTTTATTACTTGTGCGACTCATACACTAACGAGATTTAACGCAACAAAAAGATACAAAAATATCAAAAATAAGAAACTCCGTATTACATGAGATAAAACCCTTCAACAAGAATCGATCCTCAAGCAAAATATGATGACACTCAAATGAAAAAATGTATGTTTGACATCCGATAATGAGTATATACCTCGGCACACTGACTTCGAACACATGTATAGTTCTTTCTAACCAACAATCTATGGAATTTCCCAATTAATCAAAGGCAAAGACTTAGCAACACTATTACTACCACTAACTTCGTATAAAAGTAATTCTGGTGGGACCAAAACACGTTAAAACTCAGATTTGACGGATAAACAACCAACTCACTAGGTAAGAAATCACCTAAGTTATTATAAATAATGAAAAGAAATAAAACACCTAAAGAAAAGATGACAAGAACATCCTTATTATTACACACAAACTAGCTTACACATAAAAAAAAAAATCAATCACACAGAAAAGAGCTCTTGCCGATAAATGAACCAATTACTTGTAATCAAATTGTTACTTCAACTTTTCAACCAAGAAAATTAATTTCGTCACATAACATCAAGATTACACCGACTTAAAGAATATAGACATTTATATTATTTAAAGTTATCGTAATTTCCAGTTCAAAAAAAAAAAAAACTATCATAAGTATGATTACAGATGTAATCTAACAATAATCTCATGTCTGACTCTATCTTAAGACGTAGAGTTTGAATCCTCAACTTAAATTAAATATATATATATCATTGTTAAGAAATTTTTTTATCCAGTAACATCAAATAAATATGTTCTTCCTCACAAAGTAACAAAACTCCAAATTTTATTGATATTTCTTTGTCTAATTTATTAAAACTATAAATTAAGAAAAAAAAATCTAACTATACACAGAGGACATGTGCCTTCTATTAGTTTTCTAGAAAACTAAATAAGCTTATGTTTGGTAGAGTGAAAAGGGAGAATAAGTAAATTGGAGGAAGGATTTAGAAAGGAATAGGGAATCTTAAATTGTTTAGTCAAGAGGAAATTGAGAAGGAAAGAAATTGTAAGATTCACGAGCGCATCAATTTTGAATTCTTCCAGCTTTGAAAAGAAAAGTGGATAGAAAATTTTGACATAATAAATGAAGTATAAAACAACTATTTTAACCTTAATATTCCACCATCTTCTAATTTATATGAGTGTATAATTATAAAGTATATTAAATGAGATATTATCTTTTATGATTTTCTTTTTTTCTACCAAACAACATTAAGCAAAACTTCCATTAGTATTTTTTTTCCCCTCATTTAGAAATTTTACTCTTCCATTATATTTTGCATCCCTCTTACCAAACATAGTATAAACTATTCTAATATAAAAGACAATGCCTTTTTCCATTTCTAGGTATGATGAAATGGTTGAGATTTAATCAATAAAGACAAAAGAATTGTTATGGTCTCCCATACGACTTCATATTCTGTCGATGTGGTTCTCCTTTTCTTATACTAAACGAAGGATCTTTTTTTTTATTTCTGTCTTCTTGGATTTAAAAAGATTAGCCAAAAGATTGAAAGAAGATGGAGAGTAAAAAACATGAAGTATCTTATTTTAATTCTATTTTTCTTGGATTTATTATATTTAATAAAAATTTATCAAAAGTTTGAAAGAAGAAAGAAGAGTAAAAAAACAGGAAGGATCTAGTTTTATTTCTATTTTCTAGGATTTTTTGGATTTAACAAAGATTGTTCAAAAGTTTGAAAGAAGCAAAAAAGATTAAAAATCCGATCATCAGATCATCGACGTTGGTTAGTTGAAACATTGTAAACCACCTTCCCAGAAACAAGGCTTGACACTGACATCTTGTCCACGAGTCATAGCTTAGTGCTTACTTATAGTGATAATCGTCTTAAGATTTGGGCAAAAATAAATAAATAAATAATAAGTAATAAACAATAATTATATTATAGATTATATTTTTTGTAAGGGGAAATTTCTTTAAGGAGATACAAAAATACCAAATATAAGAAATCTCATATTACATGAGACAAAGTCCTTCAACAAGAATGGATTCACTAGTATATTCTGATGATACTCAAAGGGAAAGACGTATGTTTGATGTCTGATAATAAGTATATACTTTGGCACACTGAAATTGAGAACATGTAAAGCTCTTTCTAACAAAACTTCAACAATAAATGAAATTTCCCATTTAATCGAAGCCCAAGATTCAATAGTACTAGGGTCACTACTAACTCCATATAGAAGTAACTCTAGCAGGATCAAAATACCATCAAGACTCAAATTTGATGGATAAAGAACCAACTTGAAAGGTGCAAAAACCACCTATGTTATTATAAATAACAAAAAGAAATAAAACACCCAAAGAAAAGATGACGAGAACATTCTCGTTATTACACACCAACTTACATACCAAAAACCAAAAAACTAATCGCACAGAAAAAGTTCTTGCTAATAAAATAAACCACATCATTTAGGGAAACTGAGGTTTTGAAGTCGAGTTACTGCAGGATCTCCCCAACATGTGACAACCACACATAACCACCAACTATCTCATTTCTGCCTTCTTTCTTCCCACAACACACATTCTCCTGGAAAGAGTAGGACTACCAAAAAGACTCAATAAAATTTGGAATATAACACATACTCAACTTATGAACTATGACTGGAGCTATAGAAAAACAAATAAATTGGTGATCATTTTGACAACAAGCCTATTTGATAGACCTTTTTAAAAGTTGCTTTTAGCTTTTTGAGTCCAAAAGTTGCTTTTGGCTTGTTGAGTCCAAAAACTACTTTTAAAAGTGCTTATTGGATGATTTTGTCAGAAGTGCTATAGTCTTCAAAAGAGCTTCATGTAAAAGCAAAAAAATATGATTTCCGGAAAAAGCTATTCTGAACAGATTTTAAAACTTGTATTAGAGTTTAAGTTAGACATTATAAACTTTATTTTAATATTTTTATTATTTAATAAAAAATTTTGAATTTATTTTGAATTCAAAAACTCTTTTAAAGATGTAATTCCTAAACACTATTGAAAAGTCACATTTTTTGTTTTTCTTCTTGTACCAACTAAAAATCAAAGTAAAAACTCTGTCAAACAAACTCCATTAATTACTCATTAATTAGACCATACAGGACATCTAAACGGGATTTTTTTTTTCACTTATTATATGAGACCCATATTTTAAGGAATATTTTAACGTGATCATGGACGTGTTATAAGAAAAGGTCTTAAAAGTTGTGATGTATTTCCAAAAAATAAATAAATAAAAAAATAAAATTCAATGATGCTACTATTGAAATTAAGCCTTTACCAAAATCATTGATGTTCTCGAGAGATATAGTATGTTCTTTTTATTTTTTAAATAATTGCTAGAGAATTCGACAATTTACCATATCTTTGTTATAACATGCACGTATGCAGTTGGCCATTAATGTCTCAAAAATCCAACAAAGATCGACTTTTATAGGACTTTTTGCATTAAATGATGGTAACAAAACTAACTTTAAGATCAGCGTGCGTAACAATCCAACAAATCTAACTTTTGTTTTTAGATTCATGTAATTATTATAGTTGATTTACTTGTAACGTTTCGTAATTTTCTGTATAACATATTATATCTTCAAATTTTTACTAAAAAGAACATGAAAAACAATATTACACATTTATTTATAAGTTTATGTTATATGATTTTAGTCTTGATATTACAGTAACCGGACCTTATTATTATCATACTTAAGACCTTACGTGTGTGTATATATATATTAATTTATGTTAATGTTGACAAGAATGATCAGCCGACAAGGTGATAAACATAACAACTGCTGCACTTTTTCTGCTTTCTTTTTCTGTTTAGAGATGAAAAGTTTGTCTTTCATTAAACCATGTTGGTTGGATAGTGGGTTTTGATTGATAATCTTGGAAATATTTAAATGAACTTGCTGGTCTGATTGCTTTCGATCTTTACGGATTGAGTGTTGTGGGTTGTGGTTTGAAATCAAATTCCCGGACCCACAGGGTGGATGGTAGTTTTACAAAATTGAAAAAAAAAATTTTTAATAGGATGATTGTTAAAAATAATTGAAGAAAATAGTACAAAAAGTAGTTAAATAAGTAAATAATTATTTAAAATTAACAAATTATTCACTTAGTAAATTTATAATTTACTTTAAATACTTTTAAAATCTGAATTTTTCTTTAATCATTTATTGTAAAAATATTATTTGTTTCTTCATATTTGATTTTGTTTTTAGTGTAGGCTGTTTGCAATTTCTATAGAAATGCATTTATTTTTATTATCAATGAAAGAAAATTGAAAATTTTGGTGTTGAGTGGTTGATTTTCATATCCGTGGTGCCGCATTGTGGATAGAAGAATAGTTCAAATACCCACCACCCAGAAAAATTTTCATTTAGCTCATGACAGCAAAGCGCTTTATAGATTAAATACCTTAAGAAATTTTTGTATTTTGTCCTTTTTGTGTGTGTGTCTGAATTATGTATCCTACTTTGTTGATATAATATATTCTCATTGTTTCATAACCGATGTCTTTCATAAAACAGCAGTACTATAATATTTTATACGTTAATATAATAACCAATTAATTACAATGCAATATTTTTAACTGATACATGGACCTACTTACAAAATATGGTCACCAATGTATTAATATTCCAAAGTAGTCAGGGTGGTTACATGTAGGGGTGGCAATACGGGTCGCGACACGACGACATGATTCGAAAATGACACAAATTTCACGGGTTCGGGTTGGGAAAAATAGGGAGCGGGTCGTATTCGGGTTGGGAAAATTTGACACGAAAAAAATTCGTGTCGTGTTCGGGTTGGACCTGTCAATTTCGTGTCCACTTTTCATGTCAATTTTGGGTCGCGTGTCAATTTCGGGTCAAATTTCGTGTCAATTTCGTGTTGCGGGTCAATTTCGGGTCAAGTTCGTGTCGCGGGTCAAGTTCGTGTCGTGTCGTGTCAATTCGTTACGAGTTCGTGTCATGTTCATGTCGCGGTTTCGTGTCGGTTTCGTATCACGGGTCGTATTCGGGTTGGGGAAAAAAAAATTTGACACGACTCAAACACGACACGAGACACGAATTGACACCCCTAGTTACATGGGAAATAGGCTAGGGATTTGTTCTAAGAAAAGTACATTTTAAAAAAAGTACATTTCTTCTAAAAGAAAAAGCTCGAAACAAAGGGCTATTCAAAAAAGAGTGTGCATCTTTCTATCTAGCATTTGTTTCCATTCTTTTTTTGTTTTTAAATATATAAACGATGAGAAGGAGGAACTAGCTAGTAGTATCAAAAAGTATTAAGATATTTTAGTTCTGGGTTTTCGTTATAGAAAACTTACAGAGAAACTGTGGACCATGGTAGGGAATGGGATTAGGGACGTATTTTGAAGAACGATAAGATAGAAATCCAAATTATTTAATGCTGCTCCGCTACCATGGTCCACATCCATTATTACTACTACTACTATTAATTGTTATTATTTTTATACTACGTCCAAATCCATTATTTGAGTCCGCAGTGATATTTAAATTTGGGTACTAATAACATGTCTATTGTTGACAAAGTTGTTTTACATTGTCTGAGAATTATTATCACTTTTTTATTTGCGGAGGAGAATTATATGCTAACTACAGAATGCTTTTGATTCTCACTTTTGTATTTATTTTTAAGATATATAGCACGAGTTCCCTATATGTACTGTTTTTTTTTTTAATTTTAATTATTATTTAGAACTACATCAAAATATATGAGAATCGATAAAAATTGTTTTGAAGGAAGGCCAAGAGATGAAAGTTTGAAGGGTAATTAATTTGAGATTCATGAAGAAATATTCTTACTCAATTTTGAGAAGTTCGGAAAGACGTACGTAGGCGATGGCTGCTATTTTTTTTTCCCTGTTTTTGATGTTGTCTATTGTTTGGAGTTGCTTTTCTTCATTTTTACATTCATTACAAAAATTATTGTATTTTTCTTTTTCATTATTTATACTATATAGAATTGATAAATAATGAAGATATTAAAAAGATGTCGATCTTATCAGAATATCTTGATGAATTCATTAATTAGATTATTTAATTGGCATTTATAGGTTTCATTTGGTGTTATGGTATGAGTTGCAATTTTGAAATTTGAGTTGGTTGACTTTTTAAAAATTAGTTATAATTTTTATTAGTTTTTTAGAAAAAGATAAAAACTGAGATGAAAAATTGAGTTTAAGATGGTTTATTAAGCGAAGGAACTTATTTACTATATATATATATATCACTTGGTGTAGATAACGAAACGTCAATTTCCTATAAATAGAAAGCACAAGAACTTCCCTTCCCCACGGGCAAGCCCTTTTGTTGAATTCATTTTTTGAGACTGGAGCCCTGAAGATATTCTTTTTTTTTTTTTTTTTTTTTTTGCAAGTATATTTCTTCTCTCTCTCATTCAAAAAAAAAAGTACATTTCTTCTAGTATTTTTTCTATTCTTTTTATTTTTTTTAAAATAGAAATTACGAGAAAGAACAACGAGTATCAAAATATATTAAAATATTCCATTATTTTGGTTTTCGTTCTCAAGCATAAGAAATTATGTTTGTCCTCAATATTGTCCTTTGCGCCTAATATTGTCATGATTATACCATCAATGTTGTAGTGTAGTGGTTATGATATTTTTGTTAGGCTTTCGCACTTCTTCTGTCTAGTTTGAAACCCTGCAATCCTCATTTATCTTTGTTCCAGCTTTGACTGTTAAAGCATCGAGTTTGGAGATAAACAATAGTAGTCTTGGATCGAAGATTAGGGGAGACCAATATTTAGCATTGATCTACTCCTCGATTGTTCCGGGATTGCAATAAATAGCTTAAAGGATTGGAGAATAGGATGTGCATTACTTGATTCCCTCATTTTGAAGCAAACTATATTTATATTCGTGAACATTTTTTAGCTAGCTAGTAACCTATCATGATAATTATACATCTTTTCATGATACTACAAAGTCTGTTACGTAGTTGATTGGATAGTTAACACTAATATTAATTTAAAATGACATCTATTTTTATAATTTGAAAAACAAGTCTAATCTAAAGGTGTATGTTTGGTTCACCAGTTGGAGTTGAAAAACTCAGCTCAGTTTTTACCCTATTCTGAAAAGTTAACATAGTCTCACTATTCACAATTTTAACTATAATTTAAAAACATAAATTTTAAAAGTCCATAACTTTATATGTATAAGTCCAAATGAGTAAATATATTAGAATTTTGAGATGAACGAAATAAGATTCATGTTGATTATTTTTTCCATAAAATTTTCAAATTTTAAAGTTTTTAACTCTAACTCAAACGTTCAGCTCAACTCTAACTCAAAATTTTCAACTCAAGCTATATGTATTCATTTTCATAGTAAAGCATACACACACTGTAAATAAGGAGAAGAGAAGAGACAACAAAGTAACCAATTAGATTTTTTTTCTCTTTCATTATTTTGTTTGATTTGATTGTTTTTCTAGTTTAATAATATATTACTTATAAAGAAATATCACAGATTGATACAAAAATTATATATATATATATATATATATATATATATCTTATCAAACCAACACATTATGAAATTTGCCTAGTTTCATATAGAGAAGATGTGGAAGCTGAAGATAGGCGAAGGAGGGCCGTGGCTTACGACGGCATATAATCATTTAGGTAGACAACACTGGGAATTCGATCCCAACGCCGGAACACCAGAAGAAATTGCTCAAGTCGAGAAACTTCGTGAAGAATTCAAGAAAAATCGCTTTCGACAAAAACAAAGTTCTGATTTCTTGATGAGGATGCAGGTGAATTAGTTCCTTGTATATCTATATATAGATATATATATATATATATTTATTTAGTATTTATATACACAAATAAAAGCTATAGTTTGAAATTAATTTTAAGCGTTTATAAGAAAAAAATAGACTACTGTAAAAACCAAAAAGAAAAGAAACTTGTATTAAGATTTTCTCGCAGAAATGAAGCCAGTGGGGAGGGAAGTTGGGCTGAGTGGGGACAGCCTCCACTGATTTTTTTTTTTTTTACTTTAAAATCTAGTCTAAAATATTTTGCGCCTTTTTCTTTTTATCCATACTTAAAATCAGTAGTTATAATGTTACCTAAAAGAAGTAATTATTATGGAAGTCCTTACTATTATCTTATGCATACATACATACATGCATACATATATATATATATATATATATATGCTTTATATAATAATCAGTTATTTTTTCTTAATTTTTCGCTTTCTTGAAATATAAAAAGTAGAATATTGGATATTTTAAGCAAGAATGATGACAAGTCAACTATTTGTTATCTTAGAATTCATAATTAGAAGGTTTTAATATTTTCTTTTAAGTTGCTGCTTTTATGCTGCCAAATTTCCCTTTAAGGCCTCATGCTACTTACTAAAAAAAAAATTGTAAGTCCTTAGAATTTTTTGTCCTACTCCCTAAAAAAATAAAAATAAAAAATGGTCCTACAAAATGAAAATTAGTATGCAGAGACGTAATATGTTTTATGATTATATATAAAGTGTCTGTGTTCGTAGTTTGTTTGTTTGTTTTTTTTTTCTTTTGTTGAAAGTATGCTAATATTTTTTTTTTAATTTTCATTTGTGAAAATTATCCAATGGGCACATTTTTTCATCTATTTATTAATATAATACAATTTCTCTTGATTTACATGAGGCATATTATAGTTTTATTTTTATAACGTACATAGTTTACTGTCAAATTTTTATGTCATAATAACATAGTAACGAAATCAGTGATTATGACATATACTTAATGTTTCATTTTTATAATAAGCGATACTATATTCTTTTAATGATCACTATTTTTTTTAAAGGTGATCATTACTAATTTTTAGCACTCTGCTAAATAAAATAGCCAAATTTTGAGCTTTTATTTTTTATTTTTTAAAAGTAAATGATCCTTTTTTTTAATGTAGAAACAAGTAAATAAATTTTTTTTTTCAGTAAATCATTCAAATAAATAACTTGCTTTAAAACTATTTAAATTAATATCAATAAATAGTTTATTTCCTGATAAAAAAAAAGTAAATAAAAAATTTACTTACTATTTACTTAGTAAATTTGTTTTAAATTTTCTTTTTACCGCTATTCAATTCAAATATTTTAAATCTTGTTATTTGCTTCATTTACTTTCGGAAAAAAAAAAAAAAAAAACTAAACTTTTTCTAATTTTTGAAAGGATGGTTTTGGTTTACACACCTCATTTTAACTTTTAATACACCCCTTGAAATTCATTATTACAAAAAGTCCTTCATGTGAAATGACAAAAAAAGAAAAAAAAACATGATTGTAGTTAGAAAAATACATTCTTGCTATTTTGAATTAATCTAAAATCAAAATCTTAATTTCTCTAATTCTCAAAAATAGAACTAAAATATTTTCACTTTTAACGTCTCTTTTGAAAAATGGGATAGAAAATACTTCAATTTTTTTTTTCTTGTCTTTAACTGAATTCATTTGTAGTTATTATTTCTTTATAAAACCATAATTTCTGTCTGGGGTTTGCAACAATTCGTATATCAATGTAATAAATGTATATATAATATGAATAATACAAAACAGATAAATTTTGATATATATATTTGTAATCTTATACATTTTTAAACGATAGTTTTAATTTATATCTATCTGAAAGCCGTTTTTGTTCTTGTGAATGCTATCCAAATTTACGATAGTTTACTATTTATTATCAAAGGTCTGCCTTCTTTAAAAAAAAAAAAAAATTTCTTTTCTTAAAAAATTATAAGATAATTCCGGCAATAGTAAATATATCCGTTTAAAAGAAATAAATAATAAAGCATTTATTTTGTATTTCTAGTTTGCTGCGTATAAAAATAGAAAGAGGCTTAATGCCAAAAACTGAAACAACAACGAAAAAAAGAAAGAAAGAAAGAAATGATGAGTATGGAAAGATAATTTGAAGGGTTGAAATAATATTTATTTAGGAAAATAATTATGGTTAATTTTAGAGAATTGAAATTTGCTATCCCGAATTTTTTATCGCATTGACTGTTCCTCTAATAGTGTCATACCACATTATCTGAATTTAAGAATTTAGTCATATAAAAAATGTTAAACATTGAAAATTCTTGAACAAATTGATGAGTTGTCAAAATTCTATTAAGAGGATAGTCTTTGAGATAGGAAAATAGGATAGTAGATTTAGACTAAATTTTAGAACATATGAGGGTGTATTAAGTAATTTTAATCATTTTAAAATTAAAGAGGGGTGTGTGTTTAGAAAATAGGTGTAGAAATATATACTATATATAGAAGTACCAAAAATGGTACTGTTGTTGCAACCCTTCGTCCCGTTTTGGATAAAAAAAGTTTTGTATTTATTTTTTGGTCCTCCGGTTTTTCTTTTTGGACCAATTTTTTTTAGTTTAGTCCTTTTTTTCCCCTTGGACCTCTTTTTTTTTTTTTTTTTTTCATTTTAGTCCTTTTTTTTTTTACTTTTTTATTTATTTTTTTGTCCTCCGTTTTTTCAGGATCATTTTTTCATTTTTTTTTTCGTTTTGATCCTTTTTCATGTTGATAATTTTTATCATTTAGTCCTTCTATCTTTTTTTTTTTTGTCCTTTTTTCATGCCTTTTTCTTGGGTCTTGTTTTTTTTTTTTTTTTGCTTACTATTTTAATTTTCCCTTACTTAGATAAATTTATCCAAGCACATGTTTTAAACCAGTAAAGAAAGATGTGTCAATAAAATCATCATCCTTTTTTTAAATTGGACTTGTGATATCATTAGTAATATACAATAGTTCATCACCATGAACCGATGGACCAATGAAATGGAAGCTACTATTATGAGGATTGTTAATAATATTCTATAACAATATATTTATTCGAAAAGAGTCTGGGTCAGTTTTTTCATTTGGAAAATTCTCTCTTAATACTCTTAAACCATCAAATCAGAATATTTCACCTTGTTTTAGTACATGTTCAACAAGAAATAAGCGAACCGGAAATTAAAAGTTCTAGGCTCCAGTAGAAGTGTAGCACCACTATATTTGTGTTTAACAGACTACATAATTATCCATGATATTTACTCATGGATAAGTATTGCTCTTTTAACCATATAATATAGATCCAATGGTTGAAAGACATTAGATAGTTGGCCAAAAAGTTTAAAGAAAATTAATGAGTATTAAACTTAGAGAGCTTATTAAATATAATTTGGATGATCAACTTGGTATTTACCTACTTAACATAGCCTTTTTCAGTTTTTTTTTTAAATAAAATTTAAATTAAAGACTCCATCCTATTTTTGAATTTTTTCTTTCTAGATATTGCATTTATTCTCAATTTTTTATTAACTGTTATTTTTATTTTATTATATTTACTTTTCTTTCGTAAAAAGGTGACTCACCAAAATGATTCTTCATTTGAACAAGACACTGAAGCAATTTTAATACTTTTTCTCTTCACGTTATTTTTTATCTCCTATTTGTTTTCCATATTTACTCGTCAGAACCTAGAAGAATAATTTCCTTCCACATTAAAATTTCATACTGTATCTTATGCATGAAAAATAAAATAACAACTAGAGTTTTTTTTTTTCTTTCTTCAAAATTTTTTTCTATGCTTTTGTTGTTTTTGATATGTTTCGTACTGTTGTTAATGCATGAAAAAATAAAATAACAAATAGAGTTTTTTTTTTTTTTTTTTGCTTTTTATTTGTTGTTTTTGGAACGCTATATCACAGGGGTAAAAATAAGAATTTGAAAGGTAATTGCGACTGTAGCGATAATGCCACTATTGGAGAGCATGTTCGCGATTGAAATTTGTTTAATCTTAAATTACCATATTTTTTTATGCTAAAAAAACATAGCTTTATCAAATTAAAAATAAATAAATAAATAACTCCTAAAAAACAAATCTCGATCACAAATATTTTCTTCTGTTCTATTTTATATATTCTCCTAAATTTTTACTTATTTAAAAATCCCGAAAGGGAGA